>PVHY01005298.1:15372-84596 GCA_004024945.1 Uropsilus gracilis
TTTCCCTCCCCCTCTTCCCTCTCCCTCTCTTTCTCTATCCTTATCGCTCCCTCTCTCCAGTATATTCTTTTCTCCTTCACAGGCTCCCTGTCTCCGGCTCTGTCTGTAAATGGCCTGAGCCTGCCTGCTCAGTCTGTTCCAGCCCCTCTGTCTGACCCTCCAGTCTCCACTGCCCCTGTCACCAACCTCTTGCTCTGTGCCTCCCCCACTGCCTCTCTCGTAACATACTCTTTCCTCCTTTACTTCAGGGTGGGGTGCAGTGGAGTAGGGTACAGAAAGCCCAGGCTGGGAGAGGGGTGCCCTGGCACAAGTTCAGCCTCAATGAGGGGAGGGGCGGCTGTAGAGACCCTTTCAGAGGCAGGTGGACCAGCCCCTCCCATCACTACCTTCCCCTCCACTATTCTTCTGGTCTCCTCCCCAGGATACCAGGTGCGACAATTAGAAGCCCACCCACCTTTGACCTAACAGTCCAGATGGACTGTGGAGAGAGAGGTACAGCTCAGCTTGGAGCAAGGGTCTCCCTGGGGCCCTTCCAGCTGCCCTGCAGGGGTCCTCTGGGTACCATGGCTCAGAGCATCCTCACAGTGGACACGTGACCAGGGGTGCTGGCTCTGCAATGACCTCACCAATGGAGGTTCACCACCAAGAGATGGTGACAGCCACCAGGGCCACATGGCATGGGTCACTCACAGGGTCCTTTTACCTCTTTTACTTTGCCCCCCAAACTCCACTACCTCCATTACCCCATGTGGGGCATGGTTGCAGCCCTCCCCAGATCCTGAGCTCCTTGTACACCTAGGTAACCTGTCTGGGGAAGCGGAGAAGCCGGCAGCTGTCATCTCTCCTGGTTTGGGTGAGGCTGAGTAGCTGAGGGGCCTTACCTTAAGGTGGCTGAGGGACCTTGTCAGATTCTCTGGGCGTGGTGGTGTGGGGAGAAAAAGGGCGAGGGTCGCCAGGGATCCTTGAGGGTCTTCACTGCCCCTCAGGACAGCAGACTTCTGGGCATTTGCTCAGTCTCCAGGGAAACTGCCCAGGAGCCAGGTGCCCAAAACCTCTGCCAAGTTTCCCTTTCCTGCACCCCAAGGAGCCAGCCTGTGCCAGTGGTTCCCATGGAAACAGAGCCCTGAGACACCCCCTCCTCTGCAACGTGCACAAGAGAACTTGCACACAGTTTCTCTCTCTCTCTCTCTCTCTTTCTCTCTCTCTCTCTCTCTGTCAGCCAATTGGCTCCAACTTTTAGATCCCCAGGGGAAGGAAATAGTCTGGAGCTGTTGACTCCTGAAACAAGGACTATTTGTAGCCTGCTGAACTGCCAGGCTAGGCTGGCCCTCACACTGGAGCCCCTGTGGGAAAGGTGAGAGCCCCTCCTACAGTTCTTGGTACCTAAGAACCCAGGGGCCTTTTACCCTAACTTTGGATCTAACTGAGCCCCCACAGCAGGGCTCATTATCTCATCTGCAGAGGATGAAAGTGAGGCCCAGCGAAGTCAAAGGATTTGCCCAGCTTTATCTGCTGGGAAGCGAGGAGCTAGCACAGAAAACTGTTCCTTCCACTCCCAAGTATGCAGTGGATAAGATCCTACCCCACCTCCCCACCAGCTTGGAAACTTGCCAGTCACACTAGTCAGTCTGGGCCTGACCTTGGGCATGGTCTGAGGACGTAAAACTGAAGCAAGCCACCATCTGTGGAGTCACCACTCACCGCTAGGTGTGTTCACTGAACTCCCACACTCAGAGATGCTTTCTTTTGATTTAACCTCAGAGCTGCGACTAAACAGGATAACTGTCCTTGCCTTTCTCAAGCTCTGGCCCCAGGGTCTCAGCTTCTCCCCCCACCCCAGGCAATCTCTCATCTGCAAATCTCACAGATTTGCAGGATCTCTGCTTCCTCCCTTCCTCACCTGGTGCTCTCAGGGGCTCTTCTAGAGCCCAGGTGCTTCTGGATGGGCCCAGTACCACACCAGGAGATCCCAGAGGTGCTGTGGGTTTACGGGTGTCTATAAACTTTCCCCAAGAGAGTCTGAGAGTTTCCGAAGATTCTTTGGCCATGTATCAGACCCAAAAAAGGTTAAGGAAGGCTGCAGGAGGACCTCATCTAGCTGGCCACAAACATTTCAGTCTGAAGGGTTTCAGCTGTGGCTCTCCTCACGTGGAGAGGATGGATGTAGGTTCATCCAAAGATGGAAGAGTTGGGAAAGGAGGAAGGAAGAAATAATTGCAAGCCTGGACAAAGGTCAGCTTCCTTATGTTACAACATTTGAGCGTGTTGTATTTTTGAGGAGGCTTGATGAGCCATCTTAGCTGGCCAGGGACCTTTGTTCTAACCCCTGGGGCTCACGTCACCTCTATCCACAAATGTTGGGGCCTTCTGGAATTCCTCAGTTGTTGCTCATGATCCTGACGACTTCAGGCCCATGTTCAAATCTTCCTCCTTGCCAGGCTCCACAGAACTTCTAGTGTTCTTTTTTAAGTAGGCCCTTCTCGGGGTCCCTGGATTTGTGAGTCTCTGGTCTAGGGGGAAGGAGGGAGGTATGCTCAATACAGTACACATTTCAAGGTTTGAGTCTTCAACCCACCGGTAAGCTTGCCTTTGAGGAAAGCCCCTCCAGGTAGGGCTAGGTCTCACCAGGTATGTGGAACTCCCTCTTCATAGAGAGGAACTCAAAAATATCTATTGTCAAAAAAGCCACTGTCCCCAGGATTCTACAGCATTCTATACCCAGAAAAGCTGTAGAGCTGAAAGGCCACCGAAAGCATCCTTGTTTGTGACTTGTGCTGGCCCTTGAAATCTCCTTTGCTGCCTGCCCTTCCATGGCTGGATGGATACCTGGTGGGCCTGGGATACCCTGAGTCGTGGAGCCAGGAGATATGGGACCTCCATTGTCACTTTACATCATACAACAGCCTCGGTAGGGGAACTCGGACATGGCCAGCCCTCCTGCCATGCAGCCCAGGTGCTCTGCCCAACTCATGGGGGCCCCAGGAGGTGGGGGGGGGCACACAGCAGTCTGTAGCCTGAGCTGCCCTAGAACTGTGGCTCCACCCATCCCTCTTATGGGTGACTCAAGGTTCGTCAGAGTCTGAGCATCAGTGGGCACCTCCCACCACCCTGAATAGGGTATGCCACCTGGCCCTCAGGCTGGCTGAGAGCTCCTGACACCAGCAGGAGCTCTGGGGTGCTGGCCTGTTCCTGGACTAAGGGCTGTGTGTGGGGCCTCCAGGCATGGGGGCCAATTCCATGTCAGCTCCCTCACACCAAAATCCCATCTTTGCATCAGCCTCCCTCCCCACGTTGCATGTCAGGCAGCCAGCCTGTCTCTGTGCCTCTGGACTGTGCAGGTGGAGGTGAGACTTCAGGCTACTGAATTTCTCAGACTGCAGTGGGTGCGATGAAGCTCTCTGCAGGCACTCTTCAAGTCCCTTTCCCTCTGACTTGAAGTGAAGGAAGGGTTACCACCCCTCACCTTGGGCTCTACACACCTGCCCCAACCACCCTTCTTTAACTCCACAACTCAATTCCTGGGTCCCCTCAGAGTGTGTGCAGACCTTCAATTCTACAACACTCATGGGCAGAGGTCAGGGGTCATCTTTCTGTGCACACTCAGTCTTCCTCTTCCCTAGAGCTGCAGTACTGGTGTGCCAAGCGGAGGAAGGCTTGCTGCCCCCAGGTGGCACACCCAGGAAGTGCAAGAAATGTTGGGGGACCATGGAGTAGGGGCTTCATCCTATCAGCCCATGGTGCACAGACCCAACTGGCCCTGTCTCCTGCTGCAGTCCTGGCACTCAGACATGGAGAGATAAGGCATGAGGAGTTGGAGGAGTGGCAGGGGGTGGGGGGGTGGAGGTGGATGGGTGCAGAAGAAGGGCACAACCACTGAGAGAAGGGCACAACCTTTCATAGCACCTGACATGTCAACATCAACAGTTGATCCTTTTGGGTAGGTAGTGCCTTTTCTTTCCAGCACCTCCACCCAGTCTCAGTGACTCAATTTTCTCCACTATAAATAAGTAAGTAACAGCGCCTACCTCTTAGTTATTTCATCTAAAGTGCTCAGCACAAAGTTGGGCATAGTGGTTCGTGCCTGTAAGCTTCAGCCTATGAAGCGGCCGGGGCTTAGGTATCGCGGTTCGAGTCCCACCTGGGGCCCATAGTGAGACCTAGTTCCAAAAAAAAAAAAAAAAGCTGGGCGTGGTGGCACACGCCTGTAATCCCAGTTACCTGGGAAGCTGAGGCTGGGGATCGCTTGAGTCTGTGGTACCCCGGGCAATGTGAGCCTGCGGTTCCATGGACAAAATTAGCGAGGCCTAGTCTCAAAAAAAAAAAAATTAAAATTAAAAAATAAAGTGCTCAGCACAGTTCCTGATTTGTGCACATAGTTCAATATAGGCCAGCCCTCTCTGTGCCCCAGGACCCCTAGCTATGTGACCCTTCCTCGCACACATGGAGACTGTCCGCATTGCCCAGGCCAGCCACCTGGGACCCCAGGTGCCCAGGCTCCACTCATGGTTCATGAGGCTTTTGCTCTGGGGTGACCAGGCTGGAGTATCTGGCAGAACTCCCAGCACCTCCAATCTGTCATCCCTCCTGCCACAGGGACAGCAAGGACACTTGGATCAAATCTCCTTGGAGACAGGGCCTCCCTCCCACAATCACAGGGCTAGGATACTGGCAGGGCATGAAGGAGGAAGTCTCCAGGGTTCCGGAAACCACAGGGTCTGAATCCAAAGCCTGGCTGGGCTTCAACTTGAGACATTGAAGTCACGTAGCTTCTCAGAGCTCCATTTGCTCAACTGTGAAACAGGGATACCCCCTTTAGGGAATGTGAGACTGGACAAAAACATGACCATGAGAGGTTTTACTCATCAAATAGGATTAGCATTTGGGGATCCCAGCATTTAAGACCAGAAAAATTTATAATCTATTTTTCTTCGTGGCTGTTTCTTTCACCTGCCAAGTGCCACCATCCTCTCCAGGTAACCAGAGCCAACAGTGATTCTTTCCAAACTGGGCCCTTTGAAAAGTCAGGTTCGGCTGGCCAGGGCAAGGTTTCTGGATACTAACTTTGAAGAGTGGCAACCTCTCCCCAAATCACAGGGGAAACCAAAATTAATTTTTTACTACAATCACTTCTGATCACAGCAAACTAGGTTATTCGGGTTAAATTCCCACCTGAGTTTATCTTTAAAGCTGCCCAAGATATGTAGATTCTAGAAGTCTTGGGGAGCAAATAAGGCAGTAAATTATCATAGACCCTACATCCGGGGGAAAGGAAACCCAGAGACATGTGCCTGGTATTTGGGTTTATTTTCTCGTAAGCAGGTGGCAGATGTCCACTGATACCTGTGGGTTCACTGGCCCCAGAAGACTGCGAAGATGCTTGAGCAGAGTTGTTAACAGCCTCTGAACTAAGGGGGTGAAATCTGGGACCACCTAGAGGAAGGGGTGCCTGGCTTTGGGTTGGGACCCACAGGAGGCTTTACCCCTGGGATATAAATGAACTGGAAGTAGATCAGCCCTTCAAAGACTACAAATCATCTCAGTTCCTGAAAGCAGATTACAGCTATCCTGGCTTGCTACAGCCTGAGGCACCTGGCAGACATGAACATCATGGAGGAAGGAAGTGTCTTCCTGCCTCCCACTACTTCTACCCGTGACCAGGCACAAAGTGTGATACTCCATCAAAAACTGCCCGGTATCTGAGGAGACGGACGGAACTAACAAAGCCAAGAGAAATGACAGACACGAGGAACAGATTCCGAGGCTCCAGGGTGAGGAGTCATTGAACCTGAAAATAACTCAGCTTGTTATGCTCCAATAAACAAAACACAGGCACGTTTAATAGAGAACTGAAAATGTTGTTTTTTAGACTATTTCTGGTTGTCTCTTTCACCCTATCAATTTCATTCTTAAAATGCAAGGTGCAACTGTTCCTATGCATGAGGCAACAGATGCGAAGCCAGCACAATAGCCTCTGGGGAGAGCCGGAGAGGTGACTGCACCATCTGAGGAGCGCTGGTCTGAGAGGCCCCCTACAGCAGCAACTCACCGAGAGCGCCTCATCCTGACTGAATGTGCAGCATGTGGTTGGTGTACAAGGTGCAGAGACCTGGACATCCCCAGAGACTTGGCAGCCTGCAACCTTAAAGAGCTTTGCACCTTTAAGCAAGGGCCCATCTCCCTCCTTCCTGTACCTGCCCTGCCCCAGCTCTGCCCGGCCCCAGAGCAGCCATGGAAAAACAGGCAGCGTTCGAACATTTGCTTTGGGCAGATGCCTGCCAGGGACTTTCCACACTTGACCATGTTTGTAGTAACTCCATCGGGAAGCTTTGACTGTTCTCTCCATCTTATAAATGAAGCTGCTGAGGCCCAGGGGTGCATGTGACATATTCAAGGTGCCCCAGCCAGCAAGGGTTAAAGCCAAGATGTGAACCCTGGTGCGCCTGCTCCCAGGTGTGCCCCGCTCTCCATGTGCTGATAGCTAGGGTAGCTCCTGCACGCCCATGGTCAGAGGAGGCCTTGGACTCTCTTTTCCACACATACTCATTAAACACCAACTGAACATAGACACCCTAGCATGGGAGAGGTGCTGTCAAGGATCCAAGACCGAAGCTTAGGAGCATGACACTTTAATGGATCTGAGTTCTGTCCATCTCCTCTCTCTCCTCCTTCTCTTCCCTATTTTTGGAAGTCAGGGTCCAGGACACACAGAGCATAGGGATGAATTAGGGATGACCCTAGGCCACATGAATCAGAGGGAAGGAATAAGGCCATAGTGCAAAAGCCTGTTGAGGTCACCAGCTTGTGGGTAAGTTGGGTGGGGTTGTTGAAGACACTGTCTTCCAAGGAACAGAGGAGCTGGGCTCTGGCCCAGGGCTCAGGGCTCTTCCTAGGGAACCAGTGCCCAGAGAGGAGCCGGGGCACAGCAGCACTACTTCCAATCCAGGTGCGGGCCAGGGACTTAGCCTTCAGACAGGTCACAGCTTGTGACAGGTCCAAGTGCAGGGGCAGCGGTGGACCCCAGGGCCATAGCACAGAGTCTGAAGTCAGCTCAGATCTGAGCTTAGAGTCTTTGGACACCTTGGTGACTTTACCTGATTAGTTAGGTCAGGGAGGAGGTGCCCTTGAGGACCAGCAATGTAGTGGGACGAGGCAAAAGGGGGCGAGGAGTTCCCTGGAGGAGGAAGGAAGGTCTGGGAAGGGCGCAGAAGTGAAGGTGGACCAAGTGGGGAGGCTACATGTGAGTAAAAATAAGGGACAAGGGCCTTGGGGTTTGGGGGTGGATCAGGAGCAGGGAAGGGCAGATGGTGACAGAGAGGGGTTGGACAGGGTCTCTGTCCCACCTAGGGGGCTGGGCAAGGGCTTCCAACAGGTAGAGAACAGGGTCTTCCTGATGCTATTATGTTCAGCAAGGATGGGGGACAGGCAGGTAGAGAAGCCTGTTGACTCGTTGTCCAAGCCTGTTGGGGTTCACCCGAAGTTGAGTGTGTTTTATGGATGAATGAAAGACATCCTGAGTGAAAAGTGATAGGAAAGGAACAGGCAAAATGGAGTCAGGGGGACAATTGAAGCCTGGATGCTGGCCTGGGCTCTGGCAGCAAGAGTGACACTGTCCTCTGGTTTGATAAAAGTCAGGGGGAAGGCAGCAGTCCTGGGCAGCACCTGGTCGTCAGCAAACATCTCTGTTATGGATTAAGAATGGAGCAGGTGAGAGGGAGGCAGCGAGAGCAGGGCGCAGGCCTACTTCTGTGTGAAACTAACACCCAGAACCCACCACGCCCAGAGCCTTCCAGCTCTACTGGGCCCTGGAGCTCCCAGACCCTTCTCCTTCCCTTCCCTTCCCTTCCTGCCCCAGCCACTTACCCACTGGGGTTTTAAAGCTTCAGGGAGGTGACCCGGGGGATGTGGAAGAGCTGAGTCTCCTCTGAGCTGGTGGAGCTGTGGCCTCGCAGAAAGAGAGCAAATGAACACCCAGGCTCAGACCCCCTGGCCAGCAAAGAAACAAGCCGCAAGTCCTGATTTTCCTGCCACAGAAACCCTCCGGGGATGAGAGGGGTCCCAAACGCTACTGCTGGTGGATGCGTTGCAGCTAGAACACAGCTGGCACACAGAAGAACAGTGACCCTGGGGCTCCTCAGAATGCATGGCCCCCAGGGCCAGGCATGTCCTGCCCCTGCCAGAGGTGGGTGTCCCGAGAGGGGATGTGGCAGGGGACAACCCAGAGATGGGAAAGACAGACTCCTTCCCAGGCCCTTGATGCCCCCTAGACCTGGTCACCTGAGGCGTTTCCGGATGGGACGGAAGTATTTGGAGGTCTTGACAGCAAAGATGATGCTGGGGATCAGGAAGAAGGTGCACCATGCCAGGCAGAACCAGAAGGCGTTCTGGAACGGGGACAGGGGTCAGCTCTCAGTGGCCAGGCATCGATGTCTGCTCCCCCAGTTCCCTGCTGACTCAGTGAGGGGCCTACGGGAGCATTCTTGGAGCTGTTGGGAAGGACTAGGTGCAGGCCTGGGGTTGGGGGCCAGTATCACCTTGTACCCTCCTCACACAGACTCTCTCCCATGGAGGCCTCAATATTGGTGAGCCCTGAAGAGCCTGGGGACACTCACCCAGGGGTCAGCCATCATGTCACACAGGATCACACGGCCATTGTCCAGGGCCCCGGAGAGGGGTTGGCAGGTGGCAATGTGCTGAGTCACCTGTGGGGTGACATATGGAGACACCCAGCCCTCCATATTCAGGTTGATACAGCTGTACACAGACACTTGGATGCAGGTGCACAGAGCAGGGAGAACATACGGCACTACATACACACACACAGATGCACACACAGGTATACTTAGGGTCCAGGGTGGGTATGCTTGAGTTTGGGAATTTGGGTTTAATCCTGAAGGTCTAGGGCATCCCCAAGGGGCTTGGGGGGGGGCAGCGAGGAGGTACAGCATGAAAGGCTGGTACCACTATGAGTGAACAACTGGTTATTGCTCTGAGACCAGGAGGGGGTCTGAGCTCCCCTGCGCCCCCGCCCCCCCGCCACTCACCTCTTCTCTCACCCATCCCACATACTGGGAGAAGTAGCCCATCTCCCGAGAAAGGAAACACTCGCTTTCCTGCAAGAAAGAATAGCGCTGAGCTGGGAGGTGTCCTGGGAATCGGCACCCCCACTTCCCAATGCCTGGCACCAGCAGGAAAAGTGGAGCTGGCTTTCCTGGGCACCATGTGAGGCGATGGAACTGAAGGAGAGACCTGGGATGGGGCTGTGTGTGCCTCAGTCCCTCCACCTGCCGCTGGCTCCGAGGTAGCCCCACTGCCCCTATCCTACCCCCGACTCACATTCCTCAGGACACGGTTGGCCCAGGCAGGCAGCTCTCCTTTTAGGTAAGCGATATTGTCCAGGATCCGTGAGTTCTCCACCTGGGGAGAGGGGCTCCACTCAGTGCCATACTCAGTCAAGGAACATGCAATCATTCATTCATTCATTCATTCATTCATTCATTCATTCATTCATTCATTCATTCATTTGACATACAAGACACAACATATTCACCTAGGAGTGGGGGTGGGGCTTAGACCCTATGGGCACAGGGGCAAAAGATGGTAGTCCACAAGTATCCCTCCACCCACCTCCAGCCTATTCCCATTTTCATTCTCAATTTCTAGTGGGACCTGGCAGCACAGGTGAGATCCCAAGCCAGCTGGGCCCACACTTCCTTCCTCCCTGGGCTGCCCCCTGCTCCAGTCCACCCTCCCCATTCCCAGCAGCCACCTGGAGATTCGGAGCAGAGGATGCGAGAGCCCTGACGCTGAGGTTGAGCTTGGCCTGCAGGGACAAGAACAAGGTTGGTCAGGAGAGGATTCAGCGAGGGAGGATTTGAATGCCCACCTCCTCCCATCCTAACCTGGGGGTCCAAACTTACCACCAGGTTCTGCTGGGGGAGGACCTTCTCCTGATAGAGGTTTCTGAGCTTGTGGGCCTCCTCCTGCAGCTGCTGCAGCAGTACAGAATTGCTCTGAGGGGAGACAGAGATGAGAGTGGCTCTCTGCTCAGGCCAGGACAGCCTTCACCAACACATCCTTTACTGAGCTGTTCAGCTGGACACATTGAAAAACTCAGGCCTCAGAGCTAGAAAGCTAAGGCGCCTCAGGTTCCTGGTTCTGATCTGGGTTTGGGGGAGGCTAAAACCACTTTTTAGGCCACCCCTATTTTGCCTAGTGCCACTAAGTCAGCCACAAGACCCCTCTGAGCTGCCATGGCATCTCCTGAAATTGAGCACTTTTTGCTTCACCATTGTAAGGGGCTGGTGTGGGGGTCAATGTGCTATCTCTAAGAGAACCTGATAAACTCTAAAGGTTTGTAAAGCAAAATGCCATCTTTTCCCACTTGCGTTTGACTTCTGGAGGAAACTGTGGCAGTCTCCGACCCATCACAATGTCCTCACAGGACCTGCCCAACAGACTTTGCAAGCAGTGTGCATTTAGGGGCCCAAAGACAAAGCAAATGGCTTGCCCAAGGTTGCACAGAAAACTGGTGGCAGAGCTTGGGTCACAACTGACACTGATAAATCCTTACACGTCTGGAGGCCCGACCCTTGCTGATAAGGGCCTTCAGTTCCCAGCTTGACCCTCGCCCGCTCCCCAACTAAAGTACTGCCACCTATGCTCCCCTGGGCCTTGCCCCCAAGCAGGTATGAGCTGGCCATGTAGGCAGGGGTGGGCTCCCCCCAACTCTGTTTCACTCTCACTCTCAGTCAGTCCTCATCAGGAATAAGAAGAGCATAAATAATCCAGCTAGTGACACAGAATGGGTGAGGGAACAGATAAAGATCCTCAACACACATCTCCTGGGCAGGACACAAAGAAGAACATGGAGAGAGCCAACTAGGGTATAGCTCAGGACTGGGAGACCAACCAGGGTGAGGACTTATTATAGAATCGCACCTTTGGCCGGGCACGGTGGCTCGTGCCTGTAAGCTTCAGCCTATGAAGCGGCCGGGGCTAGGGATCGCGGTTTGAGTCCCACCTGGGACCCGTAGCAAGACCTAGTTCCAAAAAAATAGCTGGGTGTGGTGGCGTGCGCCTGTAATCCCAGCTACCTGGGAAGCTGAGGCTGGGATTGCTTGAGTCTGTGGTACCCCGGGCAACGAGAGTCTGCGGTTCCACAGGCAAAAATAGCGAGACCTAGTCTCAAACAAAAAACAAAAAACAAAAAACAACAAAAACAGAATCACACCTTTGGCCTCACCAGGGCCTGGGAGTCAAAAATCCAGTTCAGAGATACCTTCTAAGAAAGCAAGGCATCCCTCCCCATTCCAGGGGAGAGGAAGGTCACAGAGATGTGGCATTATCCCCACAGCAAAGCTAAAACTGAGGGAGAGGAGATGAATCACACCAGCCATCTGCAAATACCAGTCCCCATCGAGGAACTTTGCTACCGACAATGGCTGGGAGCAAGGCCCCCTAAGCCAGAGGCCAGAACTATAAGGCAAAGAAGCAGCAAAATTGCATAGAGATCATATTGTAGGAGACAACCAGCAACGAGGAGACATGGATAGACCCCAAAGGAACACAGACTGGCTGCCCGTTGCAAAGTGAAGACTGAAAAACCTAAGCAGCACAGTTTGCCATGTTTCAGGAGCACAAACCCCCACCCAGGAAAAGGACACAGCCTTAGAAAAGGAAGAGACCAATGGGTTAAACATAGACCAACGAATAGCAAGGAGAGAGGAGTCTGAGTGATTGTAGGTGGGGGGCAAGGGAAGGGGACAGTCATTCCCAGCGGTACCACCAACCATACAAAGATGACTGCTGTTGTAAGAAATTTTTAAAAAAATAATAAAAAGATAAATTAAAGAAATAAAGATAAAACTAAAGGAAGGAAGGAAGGAAGGAAGGAAGGAAGGAAGAAAGGAAGGAAGGAAGGAAGGAAGGAACGAAGGAACGAAGGAACGAAGGAACGAAGGAGGGAAGGAAGGAGGGAACAAAGGAAGGAAGGAACGAAGGAAGGAAGGACTACCACCCCTTTCCATCTCCTGGCCTTTCTATGCCCCCTATGGTCTCTGCTTTTTTCTCACTTGTGTCTGGGCCAGTCTTTCCAGCTCCTGGGCCAACATCTTCATATCAACACTCATCACCGGCTTCTGGATCTGCAGGCCGACAGGAGAGGTCAGAGCGGATGCACCCCAGCTCCGCAAGCCCCTGTAGTCCCTGTCTTTTCAAAGGCATCTCATCTTAGTTGGATCTAATGTGATACATCAGTCACAGTGGGTTCGATCTAAAACTATGAAGTGTGCCAGGCACTGTCCAGACACCCTGTGGTATAACTCACCAGAGGCAGGTTCCCATCGCATTCTGCGCAGCAGGGGGTCAGAACTACTAATGGTGACTAATGGGTGGGGGCGCAAGGTCTGGGGACACACTGAATGGGAAGAGGCCCCAGGGACATGTGGACAAGTGCAGGGAAGGTGGAAGGTCAGGACAAGGTGGACACAGCCCAGCTTCTCTGTGGGCCCCTGCTTCCTTCTGGCCTGGCCTGAGGTGCCCAGTGCTGACCTGAACCATGAAGTCAGGGTAGTGTATATTCTCCATGCCGCTGTTCTTCAGGGCCTCCAGGTCCTGGAGGGTGGCCGGGTTCTGCATGTCCAGGTTCTGCACGTTCACTGTCAGGCTCTGCACTTTCTGCTGCAATTTGGCTGAGTACTGGCAGGAAGAGGACAGGGGAGGGTATGCTCAGAGCAACTCTCCCAGAGGAGGGTCGCCGAGCTCTCTGAGTCCCAGTTCAGGAATCCCAGGGTCCCCTCCCTGGACAAACACAGACTGGCTCCTGGCTGGTCTCTGCTTCCACCCTATCCACCCTACCTAGCCCCTGGCAAGGTCCAGCTCTCCAGTAGTTGCCTGGCCACTTGACAGAGGCACAGACCTTCCTCGGCCACCTGATTAAAAAGAACCTTCCTAGCCTCTTGATCACCTGAACTGTGTTGAGGCCTTAGAGCACCTGTCCTGTCAGGTGAGCTAGATGAGCACATACTTGGTCCGCCCATTCTGTGCCAAGCCCTCAGTGTCTGGAGCAGAGACTTAGAGGTGGCAGGTGCAGGGGCGAGTGAGAATGAATGAGTGGAGGAAGGCATGGATGAGCGAGCAAACACAATCACCTTTCCAAACAGACCATGGTTTGAAAAAGGAGTCTCAGATTTTCCTGACTTGACTAGAAGAGCTTTTAAAGGGCATAAAATTCCGTCCCACTGCGTAACAGATGTCAAGAGAAACAGGCCAGAGAGGAGCATCCAGTTCCCTAGGCTTTGCAGCCTCCCTGTCACATTGTCTTCTCTAGGAAGAGCCTGGGACTTGATGCCTCTTCAAGGGGGAATCTTGAAACATTTCAGGCATCAGCAACAAATATCTTCTGGGCGAGGCCCTGGTACCCTGAAAGCATACTTGATCTTAGTTATTTGCACCATCAGCGCATCATCGTCTCCTTGGAAGACAAGTAGTCTTAGGGTCACATTCATGTTGTTAGAAGCCATGAGGCACTGTCCTGTCCCTCTGAACCTGAAGTGCTATCTGCCAGGTTTTTTTGCATATAGGACTCCCCCACTATGGGAACCAGCACTGAGACCACCAGCCTAACTCTCCCTCCCAAAGAACCAAGATTTCCAGCCAGGAGCACAGGGTTCATCCTGCCTCTCTCTCCCTGGCCAAGATGCACCCCTGGGCTGTCTATGGCCTGGCATTGGGCCTGCCTTAGGGTCCTCTCAAGGTAGAGAGAACATTGAGGGAGAATAAGCCAAGGCATTCTGCACAGTGCCCCTATTCTGCTGTTGATGGGCTGCACCATTTGGTGGTGCTACCCTAAGGGCTTCCAACTTCCAAAGGAGCTGGAAGTTTCTGGAAAAGATGTACAATCAGGAGTTAGCATGCTTGGGTGGTATGGGGATGACGAGGCAGGTGGAAGAAAAATGGGTTTTCCCAGATGTGCTGGGAAGGGCTCCGTGAGTCAAGGCAGCTATCCTCCTGCCTCACTTAGGGTTGCTTTATAGCTTCTGGACACCCTCTGGAGACCCACATGCTCAGAGTACAGCATCCCCTGTGAAACAGCTTACCCTTTTCTTTGTGCCAGACAACCTCCAGCCAGCAAGGATCTCTACCTACTGTTTCTCACACCGAGCTCCAGCAAGAGCAGTGGTTAGGAGACGGGCACATATGGGGTGGGTGGAGTCCTGCTACCGCCTGCTGGCAGTGTGAGCTCAGCAGGAGCCTCAGCGAGGTCTCCCATCTTGGTACCCAGCTCCTCGCCATCATCCTCATTCTCAGGACCCACTCCCTGATCACACCACTCCAGACTGCAATACACCCTCTTTCCCCCACTTACCGTCACCATCCTTTCCTGCTACCATCTCAGCTCTCAGGCTCTTTCTCAGGCATAGGCTCAGCGTGGGTCATGACCTCCAGGCCCTCATCTACCCATCAGCACACTCTGGAACCTAGCCCCAGGCCAGCCCTGAGCCTGACCCTGGGCCTCTGCCCCGGGGGCCCTGGATCACCCTGGCAGGCTTCTCAGGCTCCAGGGGCTAGACCCTCCACATAGGCAAGACAGAGGATGGGCAACCCGAGGGGGGAGGGTTCCCACAGCCCTGAAAGGTTTCCCTTACCTGGTTGATATCCAAGTGCTTCTCCAGGTCATACGTGTCATTGAGCTGCAGGACCCTCCAGAGAGCAGCTCCTTTCTTGCACTGCCTGGAGAAGAAAGGCGGGCATTGAAGATGAGAGAAAGGGATGGGAGGTGGGGGCTGAGGCCACCCTAACTAGACATCCTCCTGGACCCCTCTTCATAACCAGCCCCCCGCCCAGGCTTCCCACTTACTCATAGGCCATGAGGATGCTGATGTTCTTCAGACCGAGAAGCTGGGTCAAGTTCAAGGAGGGAGGCAAGTTGCCTGGGGTGTCTGCAAACTGAAGAGAGGCAGAGAGAAATGGGTCTGGAGCAGGATGGAGGTAAAGTCACCCAAGGTCCCATAGTTCCACACTGCACCCTCCCCACCCCCCACCCCCTGTAACCCTGTAACTGCTCTGTGACTCTAGCCCAAACCTTCCTCTCCTGGGCCCCAGCTACTTGCAGCAGCTCTAGGAGCGACTGGCCCCACCAACCTCTAGGAGGAGCGACTGGCCTGGTCTCCAACAGAAACTGGGCCAGCACCTTGGCTTCCCAGCTAGCTGCACCGGGAGCCAGGATTCCCAGACCGCAGACCGGGGCTAGGAGAACAGGGGGTTCGGGTCTGGGGAGAGTCCTCAGGGGCCCTGTCCTGGAGCCTGGGCAGCATTCTGGGGACTCGAGCTCTCTCTAATTCCTTATTCATTATCAGTTAACTGTCTTTCCTAGGCCCTCCCCTCCATGTCTCCCGTCCCTCTTTCCCTCTCGCCCCCGTGACCCCACTTCCTTCCAACCATCCTTCTCCGCCTGCATCTCCCTCTGCCTCCCTCCACACCCTGGCATGGGTAGGCGCACCTGGTAGAGCTCCCCACTCTCCCAGCTCCGGCACACCAGTGTCTGCACGTTGCCACCCACCAGGAAGGTGGCGAAGACCAAGAGGATGAGGGGTGCAGCGAAGAGGAAGCTGAGGCCCACACCCCTGAGGAAGGCAGAGGCAGAGGGTACGGCTGAGGTTGGACAGAGGCTGACTGCCCTGGACCAGACTGTCCCCAGCCACCCACAGCCTTCGGCAGGCATTTTCAGAGACGGGGTCTCAGAGCACAGCTCTTTGGGAAGATGCATTCAGAGGCTTGAGGGCAGGAGGGAGAACTCAGAACCACGGACTGACCCACTTCCTCTCTGCCCCACCCACCCCATCACAAGGCCCCAATTGGCTCTCTAGTCCATAGGGCCACTATTCTGCGCATAGAGCCAGGAGGTGCCCAGTTCCAGAGCTCAGTCCTCGGCAGAGCCTCCTCGCCTGGTCACTCGGTAAAGGCAGTGACCTGGCGGGTCTGAGCAAGACCACTGTCACTGGCCTTCAGGGCTTCTTCGTGAGGCAGGTGGACCCACTTGCCAGGACTTGAGGCTTGGGGAGCGAAACACGGACAGGTCAGTACCAGCTCATTCTCACTGGCACCCTGCACAACTGAACACTGGAGATCAACTAGCCCAGGGATGGCAAAGGTCCTGCTTCTGCTGCCACTGCTCATCAGTGGTGCTACCTGGATACTGGGTAAAGAAGGACTCGGAGGCTGTGTCTGACCTCAACGAGAACATGTTGCAGTTACTATTGTTGCCACTGATGGCAGGGAACTACTTTGCCATTCCTGCTTCAATCCAGTTCTCCCTGTAAGCCAAGGAGGACACTGAGACCTAGATGGGCCGCTGGTTTGCTCGGGCCACCAGCAAACTGGGGTCAGACATGGAATTAGCATCCTCATTTCCGAGACTCGCTCATGTAGCTCCTGTAGCGTTAGGGCCGAGGGGGGTGTGTGCAACCAACGGGAAGACCCACACCCTCCCCTGACTCCTTCTTACACCATGAGGAAGCGGGCTCCAGCCTCTCCCTTGGCTTCCGAGTGGCTGGGATCCTCTCTGGCAGACAGTCCCCAGATGCCGAGGTTGAGGCCTACCAGGTTACAGACCACCACAAGGAGGACAACAGAACATAGCACGCAGCCCAAAATCCACCTGCCACAGAGAAGGGGCAGTGTCGCTGGGAAGGAAAGGCACCTAGGGGCTGGGTAAGGCCAAGGCTGGGGCTTTAGAAGTGCTACTGCGGGCACTCCCTGAGAATCCACTGCTCCTACGGGGTCCCCGGGCTCAGAACCCAAAGGTACACAGCCAAGGTGGTCACAGAGACCCAAGGAGTAAGGCTTGTGGCACAAATGGAGGCAGAGACCTAGTACAACTAGGGGTTACGGGGATTGAACAACAGGCCCTGGCCAGCTGAGAGGTTGCACTGGCTACCTTACTCCCGAGGGGCCCAGGCACCTGTACTTCTCGTATCTCTGCACCTCCTTCAGATAGGGGCGGCTGAACTGTTCTGCATCCTCCAGGGCTTGATTCCAGCGAGAGGCCCCATCCCAGTCTAGAAACCCTTCATTCAGTGTCCTCAGACTTGCAGGCTGCTGTTCCACCATCTTCTTCAGCTCTGCCGAAAACAGCGAGGTCTTAGTAGAGGAAAAGGTACCCAGGGGGGATAAGGATGGTCAGGAAGGCCATCTGGGATGCTCAGAGAGGCCACTCACCATCTAGCCCAGTCAAGGAGGACAGCATCCCATCCCGCCCCATTTCTCTCACTTGGGCCTCTTTGGTAGAGGCGGGTGGTGCGGGCACATGGGGCGACCAGCATGGACCCGGAGCAGGGCCTCACCTCTGATGGTGTCAGCTGTCTGCAAGGCAGCCAGGAGTGGGAGGGCATTGAAGGTACTGTTTGCCTGCCAGAAACACATGCAGTTATGCCTCCTGTTCTTCACCAGGGGCCCCAGCTTGAAGGACCCTGAAGTCATCAAGCCCAGAGGGAGGATGTCCCTCAGTGCTGCCAGCTCAGGAAATCAGGAGGCAGACTTCCTTTGTTCCCTGGTCTGTGGCTTTTTCTCCCTTCCCCCAGCACAGCCTGACTCAACTCATTGTCCCACAAAGACCTCTCCTTTCTCTCCCCCATCCCCACCTCACCCAGCCTACGGCAGCAGTCATCCTCTCATCTCGCCTGCCCAAGCAGCACTTGACTGCAGGTCTAGTTCCCTAAAGTCTAGCTCCAGTCTCCTCTTTCAGCCTCAGCCTCCACTTCCCTCCCCTGGGAACCTTCCACTCCAGCCACCCAGCACAACTGACTCACCATTTCCCTAAGTGGCATTTTCCGGGCCCTGGGTCACAGGTGCTGACTCACACCATGCTCCCCCACAGCCCGTCTCCACCCAGGAGAGCCTGCCTGTCCCTGCCCTTGGAGACCAGCTTGTGTGCTGGTTCCCTAGTCAAGCCCCCTATGCCCCCTCCCCCAGGGTCCTAGCCTCTCCTTTGCTCCATGCAGGCCTGCCACTCCCATGGAGCACGGTACTCAGGGCAGCCCGGATCCACGTGGTGGGTGAGGCCCTGAGTTGAGCCAGGTCTTCGGTTCAACTGGGTTTCCAGCCCCAAAGGGGGGAAACTGCGTTCCCAGGTAAGGTGCAGGAGAGACCAGGCAGGGCCAGGCAGGCACTGACCTCTTCAACCATGTCAGAGAAATTGGCTTTCGGGACACCCTGGAGCCGATGCAGGACATCGTCCACAGGAGGCACCTGGAGAGGGGGAAGGCAAAGGGAGGATATGTGTGGAGAGACCGGAGGGGAGGGGGAGGGGGGTGTGGAGGAGGGGGTGGAGAGTGGAGACACAGGCCTCTGATCTCTGAGTCCTCTTATGCAAAACGTTGGCCAGCACAGTCCCTGTGGCCCCAGGCCTGTGAGAACTTCAGGAGCCAAGGCACTTGAAGCACACAGCACAGTGTGTACTCAGAGGATCTCGTCCCAAAGCCAGGATGATCCTCTTAACTCTGGATGTATGGAGAGCAGCAGGGGCAGACCATGGACAGGGATCAGGAGTGGCCTCAGGAAACAAGGCAACGAGGACTGCCCGGGACTCCCCGGGCAGCAGGCAGAGGCCATCTCCTCCAAGAAGCCCGTCCAGGACCCGCACCTGGCTGAAGTCAGCTGCCAGCTTCAGGCCCTGGGCCTGGCTCAGGGTCCCTGTGCAGTCCTGGCAGTCAGGCTCCTCCAGCAGCGTGAGGAGGTGCTCCCGGAGCTCCCGAACTGCTGGCTCCAGATCCTGCTGCCCCTGCTGCAGCTCCACCGAGGTGGCGTTCAGAGCTTGGAGGTGGTCCACAGAGATCTGCAGGGCTGAGAGACCCATGTCCTGACTGAGTGGTTTCCATTGTTACTGGTATCCTCTGAGGTTTGCAGGAGGCAGAATACCTTCCCCTCCCCCCCAGTGAAAGGGATCTGCAGGTCATTAACCTCGGTAGTTAAAATGGAAACTGCTCCAGGGCATGTTAAGCCATAACTTGGGCAGGGAGGCCAGAGAAAGCAGGGATTCTGGGATAAAGCCCTGGGAAAGTCATGGGTGGGGTTTGCTGAGGTGGCAAAGAAATCATAACTGAGTGAGGGTGGGGTCTGCCCCCAGGAGTACACTTGCCTCACCCCACACCCAGCCAGGATGCTCGTTCTACTCACCCTGGCCCAAGCTGAGCACTGAGGCCAGAGTCTGGTACACGGTGCTCCCAAGCTGGGCATGGATGGCGCTCCCGATGATCAGGCCAGCACCTGGGGAGCACAGGGCAGTCTGCAGAGCTGCAGGGCTCCCCTCCCAGCCCTCAGTGCAGCCTCCCAGACTCGGCTCCGCTGGGAAGACATGGGTGTCTCGGTTTTGCAGGAGAGTGGCTGTTGCGCTGCCCAGATGGGCTTGATGCCCTGCTTCTGTGTAGGTGCTCCCAGGGGGATCCCAAAAGGAGGAGATGAGAGTCCCCCAAGGCAGGTCTGAGCAGGGGACCTCTGGGGCTGGCCAGCCTGCCAGATAGCTGTAACCCTTACCATCCAGTTCCTCCAGGACTTGCCTCTGGGGGATGGAGAACTGCTGAGCCACGGCCTGCAGCTCCTAGACAAAAGCAGGGCTGTGAAGCTGCTCCCCCCACTATTGACAGCCCAGTCCCCTCCTCCAGGGCCCATCCAGTCCCCTTACACAGCTGGGTGTCCATCCTGTGGACACCTAAGGGGCAGTAATGTATTACGGTGACACTCCAGCAGGGGGCAATCGGGAGCACGCTGGAAGGGGCCTCCTCTAATTTGCAGGCTATAGGCAAATCTGCAGGCCCCACGCTGGGCCTCAAGTGGTCACAGGGGAGTGAGGGGGTTCTTTGGGCTCACCTGAGGGATATCAGAGACCAGGCCCCGCAGGCTGAGGAGAGTCTCATGGACAGCCTCCACACTGGGCCCCATGTGCTGATGCATGCGCTGGTTGGTGACAAAGGCACAGACCACGCCAACCCTGAGGGGGTGGGGATGACAGGGCTTGCAGGATGTTGGTGGCGGGTGCCTGGCACTCAGTCCACCCCCTCCCACCTGCCCTGGGCGCCCCTCACAGCAGCACGAGGGTGGTCAGCAGCAGGAATGTCATGAGGGTGCCTCGCTCACAGGCCATGGCCTTGTGCTCCGTCTTTACTCGGCCCCCACAGCGCCGGCGCCGGCGGCAGCAGCAGAAACACAGGCCTGCGGTGGGCACCATCAGGAGGTACAGGCCGGCGATCACTGCACACACCACGTAGCCCGCCTCGTACCGCACCACCTAGACAGGGCAGCAGGCATGGGAAGCAGGTCCCCACATCCAGCCCTGGGGGGGGGGTCAGACCCCAGGGGATACAGAAGGGGAAGGAATGCAGACAGGTCCGCACTTTCCTGCACTTCCCAGCATCCCACAGACCCAGCGGGTGCAGGCAAGTGCTCAAGGCTATTTACAGTCTGACAACAAAGTAACAACCGGAAGCTCAGGGACCTTAAGGCTCACTGCAACCCCCTCCCCCCCAGGTCCATTAATGGCAAAGCTGCAGTTTCAGCCCTGGTGGGGGCTGCCCAGGCCGGCCTACTTCTGCCCTTCATGCTCACCCCTGAACTCCCTCCCCTGGACTCCGGCTGGGCTCACCTCATCCACCTTCACAGAGGACGGCTCATTCAGCAGGGACTTCACCAGCTCTGTGGAAAAGTCAAGCCGGGGGGGTGTGGGCAGCAGCTGGCTGCCTGCCACGTCCACCCCACTGCAGGTGAAGGTGATCTCTCAGAAAGGGCACTACCACATGGCACTTTGAGGGGGAAAGCGGTGTGGCTAGAGGAGAGAGCCACTGAAGGGAGGCCTGGCCCGCCTGGCCCGGCCGGGTAAGCCCTGCAAGCTGTGGTTTGGCTTAAAGCAGAGAAGAGCCCTGACACCTCCGGAGGCAGAGACCGGGCAGGGAGAGGTCCCGCAGGCCCTCCTGGCCCTTCCAAGCCCAAGCAGCACCAAAGGGGAGAAATCTTCGTCAGGTCTTCAGGACCTGCCGATGTAATTCCGATGATGTTCCCTGGCTTCTGGGAAGGGAGGTGGGCGCGGGGAAGGCCGGACCCTATCTTGTCAGTGTCTACCCACAGAGTAGGCGCCTGCAGTGTAGAGGGGCTAAGAGTGCTGGTTGGGGACCCAAAGTCTCTGGAAGCGCGTTCCGAAGGGGCAACTCACCAGCGGGAAAGGGGTTGAGCTGCACCACGGAGAGGAAGCGGCGCACGGTGCTGTAGAGCGGGTCCAGGGGCCCTGGCGCCCGGATTCGAGGGGCCAGCCACCGGGCCTTGACAGCGGAGGTGAATGCCAGGCGCTCCGCTGGGCCCAACGACCTGCAATCGGTGGCCCCTGTCTCAGACAGGCTCAGGGCCATCCCTAGGCCCAGGCCGAGCAGGGGCGCCAGCACGCTGAGTGTGCGAGTCATGGGGTCGGCGGTGGGCTGCGGGGCTAGCAGGAGCCGGGCTCAGGCGGCGGAGAGTGCGGGCGGAGCACCGGGCCGCGGTGCATCCTTCCCGCGGCTCTCAAAACCGGCCCGACAGGTTTGGGTTCCCGAGCTATCTGGGCACCCGCTGGAGCGCTGGAAGGACAGGGGCGGCGGCCTGGGGTAGGGGGGCAGGGCCTGGACCAGACCCGCCCTTGGAGGCCTGGGGTAGGTGGCTGGGTTCCCTGTCCCCTCTCCAGGTCCTCCTCAGACCCTCCTGAAAGGGCTGCCTCAGACCTGCACAGGGGAGGCACTTCAGTAGCTCTGGACTACCTGGGGAGACCTGGTTTCAACTATTACGTTCCATGCTCTGGCCCAACAGCCCAATGTGAGGGCTGGGAAAACCCAGATAGCAGTGGAGCTCTGGCCCAAAGGGTAGCAAGACCAGCCACACAGGCCTGCTCCCAACTACCTCCAGGGCTGCTCACTCTCGCCTGTGCCTGTATCTGTGCCTGCTGCCAGAGCAGTCTGGAGAGAGCAGAGCATGGCCAGGATTGTCCAGAGAGCTCTCAGAGGGGGCCTTCCGGATGTGGGGTACCCTGCCTTTGGAGTCCTTTGGGAAGGTGAAGCCCAGCAGAGGTGTACCCCATGGCCTGTCAGGACCCTAGCCAGCCATCAGTTCAAAGGACTAATAAAGGATGTGCCCAAAGATGTGCCTACACTTGTCTCTGTTTTGCAAATGGCTGTGTGACCAATACCCCGAGGGCACCTGTCTCTGAGCTGGTGGAGGGGAGACTTTACTGCACATATGGAGCATATCTCAGCATCCTTCATGATGCCAGCTGCCATGCCATAGTCAACACAGAAAATGATGTGGAAATGACTCTTGCGAGCTGAAAGGTGCTCATAGTATTAGCAAGTTGCCAAAACTGTGACCACCTCCTGACAGGTCATGCATGATTTTTAATTCTCTTTTGCTCACTGTATTTCCCAATGTCTGTTCAACAAACACGGGATACCTGTTTTCAAAGAACAGATTTTGTGAGTTTCCAAGGCAGCTCCCTCCCCCAGATTTAGAGCCCCAGAGGGAGGAGCTGATCTATTGTCCTAACCCCCAGATCAACCCTGGTTTGCCAAGTGGGAGAGCTGACATGATTTGTGGCTGGTTAGGAGGGCTCAGCGGTCAACAAGGGGCTTAAGTTTGAGTGGAGGCTGGGCCTGCACATGAGTGCTGGCTCTCCCCATAGCTGCCCCCAGTTTTCACAGAGCCGGTGACAAGAGGACACAGTCGCAGAAGGAATGGTCCAGTTAATAACGGGGTGCAGGCAGGAAACGGACCTCATTAAAGGGTGACTCATAGATGAAGATCAGGGTTACAGCAAGGAATGGACTGTGGGTGCCTGGGTACCTGGGGTCCAGGGAGAATCAGAGGCAGCAGCACCCTCGGTGACCCGGCCCCTGTAGGAGGGAGGTCTCAGATCACTGCCTCAACTGTGCCCCTTTGCCCCCATTTCTCTCCCGAAGCAGAGCCTGGCACTGCAGCGTTACTGCACTGGGGGCACCTTGCCACCCTGGAAGCTGCTATCAGGAAGGGCTGATCTCCCCCAGAGTCTGCCTGCTCCTCTCTCCTCCTCCACACTGGACAGAATTACTGCTCCGGGGACCACTTGCTAATTTCCTCCCCACCCCACCCTAAAGCAAGGTGGAAATAGCCCTTTCCCAGCCTGATTTAATCCACCTGTGGAGCAATTAGAACCTCCCATTTAGTGGGTTTTTTTTTTTTCTTATTTCTTTTTCTTTCTCTTTTACCTTTTTCTTTTCTTTTCTTTCTGTATTTCTGACTTGGGTGCACTGGTGGCAGGGGAGTCCTCCTTTGAGTCCTACCTGGGAGGACTTGAAGCCCTTGGGAAGCTGGGAAATGAGCAACTCAGGGCCCAGGGTCTTTCTCCTCCAGCCCATTCCTCTCTTCTCATCATCCTGCACAAAAGCCATCAGTTGCTATTGTTCTTCTAAGTATTCCCAATGAGACCACTGCACTTTGAAGGTGAGATTCTCCCCAAGGAAAAGACAGCACACACCCAGCTCTTCCTCAGCCTGGGGTGGGAAGACTGACCAAGATACTGAACCTGCCTGCTTGACAGCATTGAGACCCAGAGGAAGGGACTTTTATGACCAGGGCCACAGAGGACCCTCATGGTACCGTCTTGTCAGTCTAGCCTCTGGTGGAGCTCGTGGCCGACCCTGGGCTCTGGGCTCTGGGCTCTGGGCTGGGGAAATGAAACTGTCGCTGTCATCAAACAACTTGAGGGCACAGATCAGTGGGCTCTGGGGACTGGGCTGGTAGCAGGAACAATACCCATCAGAAGCTGGGCCAAGGCTGGTCCTGTCCTGCCTCCCCACGTTTTGTTTACATCTTTCCGGGTCTTCCTGCCCATCCTATCTCCCGGGACCCTCTCTCATGGGAATCATTTGATTGGCATGGGATGAGCTACCCCTGATTACCTTGAGAACATTCCCTGGGGCCACTTTCCCACCCCTGAAGGTCGATGACCCCCCAAGCCCCACAGCCCTGAATGAAGACCTGGTGAGAGAGAGACTCTATCCTCCACAGAGCAGCTGGGCTCCAGGACACCAGGTGCCCGGGACCTGTGTGCCAACCTGAGGGAACAGAAAGGGGAAGCTCAGTTCTCAGCAAAACAGCAGGAGAGGGGGCTGGACCTTCGTCTTTCTGGCCTCAGGTGTCCACGCTGTGTCCTAGAAATGGATCATAAATCAACCTGAGGGGACAAAACTCCACTTATCAGATCACAGAGGCTAGAGGGAGGCCAGCATCTTAGTCAACAGTCTTTTGATGCGAAAGTAAAAACCCACTCAGGAACTGAAGGATTTGAGAGTTTTTATAGAATTCCCAGGCTTTGAGGAGTCCAGGAATGGAGGGTAGAGCACTAAGTGCCCAGATGGGCAAGTCCAGTGCCCAGTGCCCAGTGCCCAGTCCCAGATGATCTCTGGGTGGAGGCCTCTCCTCACTGCACATTAGCCAGGATCCTCAGCAGACCAACATCTCTGCACCCGCGTGGGTGGAAGGCCAACTGCCAGTCCGAGTCTACCTGCTCTCCCAGGCCACATTCTGAACCCAGCAGCGAGAAGCTATGGCAGCTGGGGGTAGCCTCCAGGCCAGGTGGTCCCATCCGCAACCACAGCTTCCATGGTACTTATGGCTGCCCACACGGAGCGTGGCGAGGATGTGGGACTAGTCCTCCGAGCAGGAGGTGACATCTGAAAGAGACTGGTCACGGTTGTGGGAGCAGAGAGCTTCTTCAGAATGCCGTCAATGTGCAGACCAGCCAATGGGTGTCATTCTGAGCAACTTTGGGGGGAGAATTCCATGAAAGGGAAAGAAGGGGCATCTTGAAGGGGATGTTTTGGACAATTTCCTCTCCCAGGCTCCCAGCACCATCCCTGACACTTGCATCCAGTCATTCAGAAGGCTCCCGAAACAGACTCAGGAGAAAACTAAGTTCTGTTTTTTGTTTTTGTTTTGAGACTAAGTCTCGCTATGTTGCCCAGGGTAGTCCCAATTCCCCGGACTCAAGTGATCCTCAACCTCCCAGGTAGCTGGGGTTACAGGCACCTGCCACCGTGCCCAGCTGCCTTCTTTCAAGAACCAGGTCTCGCTATGTTGCCTAGGGTAGCCTCAAACCCACAAACTCAAGCGATCCTCGGCCTCTTGCCTCCCAGCGCTTGGATTATAGGTGTGAACCTCCATGCCCTGCTGAAAACTAAGTTCTTAATTCGCATCCCCAGGCAAGGCCTTCTCCAGGCGGGTCACTGGGCTCCCTGGCAATTTCCTGTGGTGCTCAGAGGGCTTGTTGTTACGGTTCCTTTTGTCCTGTCCTATCCTGTCCTGTTCTGTCTGTCCTTTATATACGATGCCCCCCATGTGGGGCTTGGGGTTCATTGACCTTCAGGGGTTTGGGGGCCAGAGGTAGGAAAGTAGCCCCAGGAAATGTTCTCAAGGTAATCAGGGGCAGCTCATCCCAGGTCAACCAAATGATTTCCATCAGAGAGGGTCCCAGGAGATAGGATGTACAGGAATACACAGAAAGATGTAAACAAAATATGGGGAGACAGGACCCCTCTTCCTCTTCCACCTAATTCCTGAACTTCCTTAATACTTGGTCCTGGGTCATCTCTAGGAGGTCCCCAGCCCCTCCTCTCAGCTGAGTCAGTGGCCCCTTCAGGTTGCTTCCATGTAATGTGCTCATGACCCTGACTCCTGCACACACAGGTTGGACAGTTGACTTTTTGAACAATGTGGTTTAAACTGCCCACCCACTTAATGTGGATTTTCCCTTAGCCTCAGGCTCTGCATGCCAGCTGGTTGAATCCATCGGATGTGAACTGCTGGTACTGAGGGCTGGCTATAAGGAACTTGTGCACTGAAGACTTTGGGGTCTGTAGAGATCCTGAAATCAAAATCTAAGCCAATATCAAGAGGTGACTAGAGTTACTTTGGGGGGAGTCAAAGTTGTACACAGGATGTTCACTGTGCTCCTGCACAGTGTTAGGATGTTGGTAGTGGCCTCTGATCCCCAAGTTGACTTACTGTCTTACCAGCCTCGACCCTGAGTACAGACCCTCCACTCAGTGGTACCGGTAGATGCTTAGGACAGTAGTTTTCCAAATATTTAAATAAACCATGCTGTCTCAGCCATGAATGTGATTCCAGAATAGATGAGAGAGGCCCTAACAATAATTCTGTATATGCAGTGTGGAGGGAGTCAGAGGAGGAAGCTTACTGAAGAAAGCATATCCCTGGAGTCTCTTCATGAGCCTTGCCAGGTGCTAAGGCAGGCACAGCTTAGAGAGGCCACGGAGCATGCATGTGGGTTAGGCAGAGTGCCTGTGTGTCCCTGTGATAACTGCTGCAGGCTCAGTGTGGCTCAGCCCGGAAGGTAGTCAGGGCTTTGGGGCCCCAAGCAGGCAGCTGTCAGGTATGGCCGGGAGGGTAGATGGGAATGGCTGTGCTCTGGCTTGCTGTGGCAGGTGAGCTTCCAGAAGCAGCAGCCCAGCACTGAGTCAATCTTCCAAAAAGACTTGCTCAAAGCAAGTGTCAGGTTGCTTAAGACTGCAGTCCCTGTAGCCCCAGCTCCCGGCCAGGCTCTGCATCCTCTGTGTAGCCAGATGTGTCCCCCAGGGGACCATCCTCTGTGCGGATGAGGGTCCATGTCCTCAGACTTTCTGGTGTCCATATCAATCAGAGAACACCACCTCTGGACAGACCTTCTTCAGACAACCTGGCATCCTCTTCCTCATTACCCACAGCCTCAGCATCTGCCTTCTCACCAATGGCAGACCTAGACCGCCTCTGACATGGACGTCGGCTCCCTCCTCAGTTGGTGGCGCTGATAGCCATGGTCCCTTAGGGACAAGAGAAGGAAGTCTGGTTTACCAAACCTCAAGACGGTTGGGCCTCACGCTGCCAGGAGCATCATGGGAGCAGGCCCTATTCGAACATCTTCTCCAGTCCGGTCTCTTCGGAGTACCATGATAACTGAGGGGAGGTTCTTTTTCCTCTTTGGAGGTATTAAGGCTTTTCTTCTCCTTGGGGATCCATGAGTACACTAGGGTCTGGCCCTCCGGAGCCCTGCCCCGAAGCCTGAGTCTCCAGATGCCCCTGAGCTCAGGCAAACAATCTTAAATAGACCAACCTTCCATTGCAGCTGAAAGTGGCCCCACCTATTGTCCCTTTGAGGTGCTGTGAGGACACTGGGTGTGGGTACAGACACCTCATCGGTGGAGGCCTGACAGGTGACACCCCCCCCTTCATCATGCCCAAGAACTTGAGCTGGGACCTTCACAGAGGGTTAAAAATGACACCTAATATCTACAGGGATGTTGCACATGGTCAGTCACCTGTTCCACGACCACTATGCAAGCCCCAGTATGAGATATAGGGTCCGGTGATGGAATGAGAACTCCAGAGATGCTTGACTCTGGGATGGAGGGTTTGAACCATAGCAGGAGACGGAGCCAGGAGAAATGTCATGAGCAATTCACAAACAGATTCCTAGATTCATAACTGCCTGTGGAGAAAAAAAGGATCACAATGGCTTAGCTGACCACAGTGAACAAGAGTCAATAAAGAGACGAGACACCTAAGATGCCTCTGTAATGCTAGATGGCCTAAGAGGTCAAGTGCCCTCCCCTCTCCCTCCCCCGCAGCAGCTCAGTGCCATTGTCCTGCGCTGCTCAGCCAGCTCTGGAGCCTAATTCTCTCTGGAGACAGTCAAGACTAGCTGAGAGAGGGCCAGGGCACTGAGACACCAGAGGCCACTTGTGCCTGGGATAGGAGCCATCGAGTCTGGAGGAGGGCCAGCAAGGCATGGGGAAGACCCCACGGGCTTCTAGTGGCACAGAGTCCAGAGAACAGGTCTGAGCATCCAGTTGTCCTGCCTTCTCTTACAACGCCTCTCCTGCATCCTCTGCTCCTCTACACATCTGGCCCCCGGTTTGGTTCTCTGAAGGGTGAGGACAGGCACAGACCAGCCCTCCCAGGGTCTACTCCCAGCACTGGTTCCTGTTACCTCACAGTGAATGCCCTCCCCAGGTGGGGAATGAAAGCATCAGCCTCCCCCTCAATCATGAGAGGACATAGGAGCCATAGGACATAGGAGCCTGACATCTGAGGTCATAAGCACCACTATACCCCCTTGCTGGCCCCTTCCAAGCATGTCCACAGTGGCACACCCCTGGGGTGCTGTATCTGGGAAGAAGTTGGACATTTGTTTTTCTGGGCCTCTGAAAGGGAAGGCCTTTCCTCTCGGGGGTGCTTATGGTGGAAACTCTGCCCTCACCCCCACCTCATGAGACCAGGTCAACTGCAAGGTGAGGGGTTCCCTGTGACAGTGCCCTGTGTACTTGTGCACAACTCCTGCAAGCAATCTGGGTCTACTCCCCCAGGGGCAACAATGTGAGGGTGTGAATCACATCTCAGGAAGCTGTGTAAAGCTGGCAGGGGCTTCTGAACCACTGGCACACATGAATGCCAGCTTTTGAAAGGACAGTGGCAAAACTATCTGTCCTCCTGATAAGGGTTTGGAGAGCTGTTTTTTGGGGTGTGAGGGGGGTGTCTTTCGAGCAGTTTTGCTGCTTAGTCAGCAAGAAAGAACGGGGCAAGAGCAGAGGGGAAGGCTTTCCACATAGCTGAGTCTCCACCAGGCTGCCATGAGAATCACCCACCATTGCTGGGTTGTACCTCAGTCAACATGATCTCCAGGCATGGGGGTCAGGCACGTGCGGGTTTTGTGAGCTCCCCAGGGGTTCTTATGGCTCAAGTGGGCCAAGAGCCATTGCCACGGGCAGTCTCAATCCCCTGCACAAGAGCAGCAGGGCTGCTGCACTGCATATATTTCTGAAGTTTCCTGGAGAACACCCAGAGGTGGTGTCAGAAGGCCATGTGGCCATCTTGAACCTCACTTCCCCACTCACCGGGCAGACAGACAGACACGCACCACTATGCCAGGCCTTGGGGATCAGAGCAATACTGGTTCCAGCAGGCTGTAGGGTGGGAGGGGGAGAGGGTTCAGCCCCTCAGCTGTTATTAGGAGGTGTCTGTGGTGGGGGGGGGTAGCAGGAAGGAGCCTGGGCCTCAGACTGGCCCCAGAAGCACCTTTTGGAAAGACATTAGTTAGTTATGGGCCAGGTGGGATTGGGCAGCAACATCTGTCCCGAAAATGTTTGGGGGTGCAGAGGCCCAGGAGCCTGTGGGGTGCCCTGGGAGACTTTGGGGGTCAGTGAGTCCTCACAGAGCCCCCAAGGATGGGCTAATGTGCCCAAAGAAAAACAGACAAAGTCAATGCCCAAAGCAAGGAGGATCTTCACCTCACTCCAGCTGGTCCTTCCAAAGACAGAGGACAGTGGGGGAAGGACTTTGAAATCAAGGTGACAGTGGGGTAGTGACGTCCAGGTGCAGTGGGCAATGGAATAGTATTTCTCAGCTGCATTAGACAGTGGGTTGGTACCTCCCAATGTAAAGGTGAGCAGGGCAGCATGAAGAATGGAGGCTGCTGGTGACAGTGGAGAGCAAAGCCACGCATTTGAAACTCAGGGACATTAGTTCAGCGATGTCCAGAGGCAGAGTGAGGCTCTCCAGAGCATCTGAATATAAAAGGCAGCAGGGTAGCACCCCGACCTAGCAAGTGGAACATGGCAGCTATGTCCTCAAAATGTACCTGACAGCAGAACAAGACTCCAGCAGAGTGATGAGGGCAGTGGTGAGGTCCAAGCACAAGGGGTCTCGGAGTACTCTTACCCAGCACAGGTGTGTAGGTCAGTGCCTTCCCTTCCTAGAGGAATACTGTCCCCAGGAGCAGAGGACAGTAGGGCTGCATCCAAAATCATTGCAAGGCCTTCGAAAGATAGCATCTGGGTGTCCCTTCAGTTCAGATGGTAGGGGAGCATCGACTTCCAAATGGGGATTCTAGGGGAGTGAAATCTCAAGCTTGTAGAGGCCAGGGAAGTGGTGATTGCGCAGAAGATAAGGACTCAGGTTTCCAAATGAAGAGGATGATGACATTGCACCTTCCAGGTACAGGAGCCACAGAGCCACGCATGCTAACCCACACATTAAGCAAGCAGCTTCCAAATGCAGGGATGTGTGAGTGTGCTTCCTAAAATGCAGGAGAGTGGGCCAAGTGCCTTCCAAACATGGGTCCGGACATGCTTCCACCTGAATTCTGCTCCATGCTGAACCATCGTTTACGTGGCCCACGGGGGACAATTTTACACCAGAGGACCTAAAAAGTCAGAACTGAAGGACCTAGAATATTCACATAGTTTGCAGACTCTTTGTGGAAGTTACTGAAGGGCGTTCTACCTTAAAATGAGCCCAGAATAAGAAAGATCAGGAATGGAAACACAGGAAAGTCACTTTGGGGGGAGGTGCTCAGAATGACAGCTGTCCAGCCAACATGGGGGTGACACAGGTCAGATGAAAGTGGGAGGAAAGAAATAACAGTGCAGGTGTAGGGGGAGGACTCCCTCCTCTGCCGCAGGGGTCTGTGGGAGTGTCTGGAAAGAACTAAGCCTATGTGTCCAGTGTATTACCAAGCAAGGGAAGTTGTAAGCATGGATGTCATCATCACGCTGTCCCACTGCCTAACTCTGCATCCAAAATCAACCACGTGCAGGGCTATTTTGGAGAGATGAGAAACGAGGGAGGCATGTGGCGTAAAAGAGGTCAATTTAATCTCTCGTAATAGCAACTTGACAAGCGATGCCCAGTGTTTGTAAATCTAGATTGAGCAACATCAGCACATTTTTAAACAGTGCGGAGGTCATTGTGGGAAAGAGTAATGACAGAGGGAGGTGCAATGGGGCAGGGAGCCATAGCAGGTGGGCTGATATATGTATGATCCTTGGACATTTTTATTTTTTAACCGTGTGCATGTATTATTTTGTCTAAAGTTCAATATGGTAAATGAAGCTCATAGGCTCTCTCGTTCCCCTTCCTATCATTGCTGAAACACCAGCCCAGCCTAGCCCCATCTCCAAGAGGACAAGGCCACCGCATTTCCAGCCGCCCTTGCATGTGGGGTGTTGTTGCCGTGCTGGTGGACAGGCCGCAGTGGAAGGAAAGAGAGTCACTTCCCAGCGATAGCCTAACAAAGCAGGTGCAATCCCATCGCCCCCTTCCCTGCCCCAGAGCCCAGTGTTGCACGTGGAGATAACCAGTTATTGGATTCATCAGCCTGGATTCCCAAGCCTTCACAGAGTTACCAAACCTGGCACCCCCAGTGCCACCTCACACACACATACACCAGCCTGGCCAGCCTCAGACATGGATGGGAATGAATAATAAGACCTTGTTGAATCAAGAGCTGAGATCAGGAGTTTTCTCTCCGAAGCAGAAGCTAGACAATCCTGACTCACTCCAGCCACCATGTGGAGCAGGCCTTCCCCAGCATCTCCTCATGCTGGTCAAAGCCCTCACAGCCAGCTCTTATCTCCAGCGACAGCACCACATCCTCCATGCGGAGACAGAGCCAGGCTGAGTGGTCTCCGCCCCCCAGTGAGCCCGGCCTCCATGCTTCCAGTATTCCCCTGGAGTGGACAAGCTGTGTGCTCACCCTAGCGCCCACCTGATCCCTGGCTAAGTCTCCAGCAGCGCCGCCCAGCTCCACAGGCTGTGCTCTGGAGTCCAGGTCCAAGTACCTGTCTCCACCTCCACACTTCTCCTCAGTATAATTACATTTCTGTTTAACTCTAGTTGATCGTGAGTCTCTGAGAAACCTGTCTACGTCACATGAAGAGCTTGGAACAGGCTTGACAGGCTAAGACTCAGAACAGGTTTTCTGGGTAAAGGCCTCGCTTGGGACAGAACCACCTGGAGGGCAAATTTCCAGGTTAGAGATCTTGCCTCCACACAACCAGGAGCATCAACCCAAAGCCTCTCAGTTTGGGGGGCCCAAGAGGCTCTGCCAGCTCCTTCTCCAAGCACTTTTCTTGAGACTCTCCTTCTGTCATCCCTCCACAGGTCACAATCCACTGCCCTCATTCTGAGGTTCTGGCTGTTTGGCAAAACCTTTACAGTCCTGACTCCATGGGAGCACCCAGGACAGTTGCTCACTGGCTTCGGAAACAAAAGGCCCAGCAGACCTGGGCAGGAGCTTGCTGCATGCTGAGGAAATGGGGGCACTGAAGCTAAATAGTTCAAAGGAAGCTAAATAGTTCAAACCTGTGTGTGCATGTGTTTAAAGCTACAGCACAGTGCTGTAATTTGGAGTCCCTATAAAAACAATCCTGGACAAAGGTGAGCTTCCCGAAATTCTACACAAGGGTAGAAGTCAGCCCCATGCTCCCAGCAAGCACATCTTTAAAAACAATGGGCCCAGCAGAGAACAGGACATCCCACATAATAAGGCAAACCAGATGTAGAGAGCTAAAAATAATTTCAGGTGCATTTTGCCAAGATTTCAAAGGGCCGTTCAGTCTACAAACCTTCATTGAGCACTCATCACACTTACCACCAGGACAGCAGTGAATGGAGGGATGTTGTTGTACTTCTAATGAGGAGCTGTCTAACTTCGTGGAAGCCACTGCAAGCTCAGGATGTGAGGTCTGCTAAGTAAGGCCAAGAAAACAGAATTGCTTGCTTGTTTTGGTTGTTTACTCTAAACAACCCTCAAGGAGACTGACTACCTCATCTCAGCTGAAGTAGACTTGCTCTGTGAGCAAGACCAGGGTGTACTGGGAATGACGGTGAGCTGGCGAAAGCACCCCAGAGTTTCAAGGGATAAAGTATTAGCCCAAACATGTCTCCTGCAGATGGGAACAGCCCCCGGTCCCTTTCTTTGACTGTGGCCCTGGAGCCCAAATGTCATGGTTTATTTAGTAAACCAAATAAAATGAATTCATTAGTAGCCCCTACCTCCGAAAGTTGAAATGATAATAATCTATGTCCAGCACTTGAAACAGTTGCTGCCACATGGCAAATGCTCAACAACTACTAGTAATCATCAGTGAAGACTGATTTGTTTAATAAGTATACATTTAATAAATGCACAGCTTTGTGAGAAAGGAGTCACAGAAAATAAATCGTTCAGACTTTTCTGAACCCCTCTGCAGGGGACCGGGCCAAAGTCAGCAACTCTGGGAGAATACTTAGGGTATTTGGGGAAACTCTTCCTCCCAGCTTTCCACAGGACCCTAAGCACATTCTCTTAAAAAACTGCACTAGGTGGCATCTTTGCTTCTAATTTTTGAAAAAAGATAAAATTCACTTTTAATTATAGCTGGATAATTAAATAAATAATCAAGATGAGTAATAATGTCTGCTCACAGTGAATTGTGATGACAGAAGGAAACCAGTTCTCTAGTATCTCCTGTCACCTGACCCCGCCCCTTGCCAACTGACTGGTAGAACACTGCCATCTGTTGAGATTTAAGGGAACTACAGGGATGTTCTTAGAAAAAAACCATGGAAAATGCAAAACCAAACTTGAATTCTTGCTCAGTGGGCATTCAGCAACACTGCAGAAATCTCCTGTTTCCCCACCAAAGTGTGCCCCTGAAGTTACTGAATGTGATTTACTCAGGTTTTTGCCAGGTAATTAGTATTTCCTCCCTTCCCAGTTCATTTTCTTTTAAACTTGCAGACATCAATCATAGATACACACTCACATATATTTATACACTTAGGGAATTTTTACAGATACCATTTACATAAGTCTTAACTGTAGAGTTTTTGTAACTCACACCTAATCAAGATAAGGAACATTTCCATCACCTTAAAAAGTCCCATTGCATCCCCTCCCGGTGGTGCTCACCTGGAAGTAGTAACTCTTCTGCTTTCTGTCACTACAGATAAGTTTTGTCTTTTCTAGAGTTTCAGGTAAGTGGAGTCAAATATCATGTGCATTGTTCTCTGAATTTCATTCAACATGTTTTTGAAATTCATTCATGTATCAGTAGTTCATACTTTTTGTTGTTGAGATCATTGTGCAAATATACTATACTTTGCTCTTCTTTTGTACTGCTGATGGATACTTGATCTGTTTCCAGATTTGGCTACTAAGAATAACACCACTAGGAATATACTTGTTTTTGTGAACATGTGTTCTCATATCTCTTGGGTAAATATTCTGCAGTCGAATTTCTGGGTCAATGGGTAGGTATATGTTTACTTTATGAGAAACTGCCAAATCATTTTTTTCTAAAGTGGTAGTAGCATTTTTCCTCCCCTCCAGCAGTGTAAGACTTTCCTTTTATTTGCAATAGAATCCAATTCTACATGAGCAGCAGGAAGAATAAACATTCATATGAACTATTATGCCAATATTAAGTGAAGCAGATGGCCTATAAAATACTTTTAAAGGGAAATGCTGGATTAAAACATAATAAATCTGCTAAAGAAACAAAAACAGAAGAGCTACTCCTGGATGTGAAAAACAAACAAAAACAACAACAACAAAAAGACCATTCTTCATTAAAAACCCAAGGATCCTTCTAGAATGACTGATTCTAGATTTGGGGTGAGAAAAGGACAAAGTGAGCTTGAAACCTCCTGTGACCTCAGAAAATCAGGATGATCTTGAAGAAAAGGACAGAGACACTAAAATGAAGAACTCCTGCTTTCTCAATTTCATCATAAAAAAATTGGGAGATAATATATCCTTAAGGATATATTCCAAAAATGAATAAAAAGACAGAATTTTTAGGTGGACAGTTACTGAAAAAAATTGATATCCAAATACACAATTAACTTTTGAAAACATACTCAATATCATTAGTTATCAGAAAAATGAAAACCACTGTGAGAAACCACTACACATGAATCAGGTAGTTAAAGTTTTAAGTTACAAAGTATTGACAAACAGAAACTTTTAGCTTTTGCTGATACAGATGCTGTAACTGGTAAAGAAAATCATTTGGAAAACCATATTACATTATCCTCTGAAGTCAAATATATGCCTGCACTAGACCTAAGAATTCTACTCCTACCTATATATGCCCAAGAGAAAAGCATATGCCTTCATGTGTTCATAGAAGTTATATTCATAATAGCCCCCAAATGGAGACAACACGAATACCCATCAACAGTAGAATGGATAAGTAAACTGTAGTATATTCTTCCAGTGGTACTATACTATCAGTGAAAAAAAAAAACAAAACAAATTACTGTTACGTGCAAGATGAATCACAAAACTGTGGTTAGAGGAAGCCTGATATAAAAGAACACATGCTAAATTATTTCATTAAGTGATGAGTTAGAGCAGGAAAGACTAGTCCAGGTTGATAGAAACCAAAACAGTGATTACTAGGTGATGAGGGAGAGGCAAGCAGGGAGGTAAGAGGTTGGGGAGGATTGGAGTGGGATTGTTTGACTGGGAATAGGATTGGTACAGCCTTCTGGAACAATGGTGATGTTCAATATCTTGATCTAAAGTTGGTTAGCTGGGTTTATGCAAATGTGAAACTTCATCATAGTGAAGATTTTAAAGAGAAATCCATGAATATAGAAATATGAAAAGAAAACTGGATGAGTGATAAACATGGAAAGCACTTCTTTTTATAAGAATGCCAGCTAAAAAATGTGGCAGAAATGACAGAATTAGAAAAACACCATTTTGTGAGCACTAATGTAACAACTTATTCAGGCAAGAATCATCAGAGCAGTCCAAAAACATTAGGCAAGAGGTTGTTGGGAAACAAGATTTTCATGGATCACTTATTAAATCCTGAAGGAAAGAGAATTATAATGAGAGAATTTGTACAACATGGGAACAAAGTAATCACACTTCCCATCAGGAATAATGGGACTAAATGTCTTTGCGAATCTCTTGATGTGACTTGAGAATGCATTACACAACATTTATGTATGTTCCTTGCCAAAAATGCTTACTGTGGATTTATTCATGAGAAAATGATCAGAAAACAAAGATTGTGAGACATTCTACTAAAACAATTGACCTAGACTCCTCAAAACATTAATGCAGCAAAAAATAAAGAGAATTTAAAAGGTCATTCTACACTGAAGGATGCTACCGAGACTAGACAAAGTAGTGCTATGTGTCATCACTGATTGGAAGCTGGACAGAGCAGCTATAAATGACATTTTGGGGTAACTGGGTAAATTAAAACCAACTGAACACCTTAGTGAAATGGAGCAGAAAATAAATCTTATCACCAAAAATGGGAGTCCATAGGGACTCCTGTTTTGGTACCCCCCATACTTGGTGACGGCAGCTGAGGATGGGTATTTTTCCATAGGTAGTCATAATCACAGACCTGTCCTTAGGAGAGTTTGACATTGAGGTCGTATTTCCTGTGTGGCCCAGGAATTCACAGTCCAAAATTGAGTTTATTCAAATTTTCTCTGAAGAAATGCTTAATAACACATCTTTCCCACATAATGATATCTATAAATTTTAAGTGCATGATGAATTATTATGAAACCATAGAAATCTAAGCCAGATTAAGATAGAAAAATAGCTTTAAAGTGCTGAGAAAAATAACAGCCAGCCAGTCAGCTTAGAACTCTATACCTGGAACGCTTGAATACATTTCAAGAACTGAGACTAAAATACAGTCATAAGTCAACAAAAGCTGATTCTCACTTTTAATCTTCAGTAGCTTTTCACTAGAGTAACATAACAGATGTCTTTCAGATAGAAAGAAAAGGATTCCAAAAAGAAGGTCTTCTGGAAACCAAAAAAGAACAGTGATAAATGCAGGAAAATCCAAACACAGCTATAGGCAGCAAGAGCAATAAAAACAAAATTATCATTAAAGATGGGAGAGTGTGGTATATTCATTGCAAACACTGACCCAATTCTTCACTTCTCCCTGTGTCCACACCCTGTGTGATGTGATTTTATAGTTCCTTTAATACAAGTGTGGAAGTAATTTCCTCACCTCTGGAATCTAGACTGGTGCAGTGATTTGCTGAGGTGAATAAAGTGTGATGAACATCATGGTGAACTCATTTCAAGCAGAGGCCTCAAATGGCCTTGCAGGCAGAGCTAATCTGCTAAAAGGAGAACACTGGTGCCCTAGCCCAGGTTATCTTCAGCATCACCGTGCTGCAGACACAGGGCTGACCTCAGCTGAGATCAGAAGAAAGCATCACCACCCAGGTGATCCACACTCTTAGAATGGTTTGCTAAGCAGCAATGACTAATTCACACAAGAGTGAGAGGAGTTAAATACTCTAAGATCCTCAGTTTCTTCATAGGAATAAAGAAATCAGTTGGCTTTAGGATTTCATTTAAACATACTTTAATTCGTTAAAATGTTAGCGACCAGTAAAAAAAGATCCCAAATCTATCATCTAAATTTACACTCCAAAGAAGTAGAAAAATAACCACTCCCAATGTTAATGGGAGGAAAGAAGTAATAAGTATTAGAGCTGATGTAAATAAAATGAGAGCAAATAATAGAAAAAAAATCAATGAATCTAAAAATTGGGGTTTTTTAAAACCAAGATGGGGGAACTATATCCTAATCATGTACACACAACACAAACACACACAATTAAGATGATGGTTAAAGGGTATTATGAGGAAAGAAAGAGACTAATGGACTTAGCACAACTAGTAAACAAAAAGAGTGGGGTTTGAGAGAATGGAAGGGGCACCAGAGGGAGGAGGGAGGGGGGTATACCAAAAACTGCTTACAGAGGTTGTGATCTAAAGAACAAAATAAATAATATTTTCAAAAAGGGGTATTATGAGATTCACTGGACATTTAAATGAGTGAATTTTATCACATGTAAAATATACCTCAATAAAGTTAGTTTTATGAAAGTCTCCAAAGTCAGTTCTTTTAAAAGATTAGTAAAATTGACAAACCTCTAAAAACATCAAGAGAAAGAGAAGACACAAACAAGAAATTCCAAGAATGAAAAAAGAGCTATAACTAGACAAAACAGGATTTTAAAGAAAATAAATATATTTCAAACAACTTCATGTTAAAATATAAATTTTTAGAAAAACTTAACTATAAATTTTCAAAAGAGAAATAGAAAATCTGAATAGCCCCTTAAGCCTATCAAAACACATTCTTTAACATTATTCTTAATATTAGAAAAATACATTAATGTATTTTACCACATCAACAGATTTTTTTAAAAGCACATGGTCATCTCAAAAATGCACCTTTTCGGCAGACACCAGAAATGATACCGGAGAAGTGCATCACATCTGTCCTGCAAGTTCTCAACATGCTTGACCTGACTATCTGCCTCAGTTACTCCTGGAGATCTGAGCAGCCTCATCTGTTGCTGTCCAGGAAGGCAAGTCTGCATCCAGGGGGGAAGAAAAAAAGGATATAAGGACATAGTTTGAAAACAAAAAGGAAAAAAAAAGTCCTGTGGGCCAAACACTGATCAACAGCTTGCAGTGAGAGGAGTTGGAGTGACCAGATGGGGGAAAGAAGGGAATGGGGGAGAGGGGTGTGGTGGGGAATAAAGGGTACAATACAGTCATGCAAACATGACCGATGTACAATAATTACAAAATAAAATTTTTTTAAAAAAAGAAAAAAAATGCACTTTTTCCTACTATTCAGAAAATATAACAAAAAGATGAAAAGACATTCCATTATATTCATAGTAACTTTTATTAGGTCACTCCATCTTAAAGCATACATAATGGACAGGTCATGTAAAGAACTTTATCAGCAACAGCAAATAGTCACATAGAAAGTGAGAGCTTACAAATCACTTTACATTCATTATCTGCCCAATTCTAGCCACTCTCAAGTGGGAATTACATCTTCAAAAACAAAACAAAGAACACTTAAAGCTTAAAAGGATGAAGCAATTGCCTCAAATTCCATTGTTTTCATTCTTACTTTGTTGCTTTCCCTGATAGCATGTGTTATGTATTAAAATATACATAGATAATATATAATGGGAGGAATTCTGAATGCAGTTCTCTGGGTTCTTACACATTCATGTAACAAAGATACAAATTCAAAAATTTTAATACTATATTTATCTTCTTAGTCATATTTTTCTTTCCTTCTCAAATGTGTAACCTACAGTTAAATACAGGTGTTTCCCAGATTTAAAAACTATACTATGTTCTGTCAAAGCTAGATGGAGCTTGCAGTCTGGTGGTTTCTCCCAGTAACTCAGCAGTTTATCTCTGGGGAACAAGTGAGCATTCCTCTTGGAATACTAACTGGTTACAAATGACCTATATATACTACCAACCTTTAACAACCTGATGTGCACTTTCAGAATCAAATTGAAAGAGAAAGACGGATAATGTTTTTCCCAGTTTCTCTAAGCACAGCTGAAAATCCCAGACATTACATGTATGAGAAGATTCTAAAAGGTGGAGAGAATGCAGGCTGTCTGGTGACATTAGAACCTGAAGAATGATATAGCACTGAACTTCCTGGGTCTTTATGCCCTGTCAACCCCAGATCAGGTTCTGAAGAGAGTTGGCAACCCAAAAATCCAAGCTCACAGCCAAAAAGGGAGAACATGTCCAAGAAAAGTCTGTTCTTTCCAGCCAAAGGATTTGGAAAAGAACAGTTGAGTGAGATGGGAAAAACTTTGGAAAACAGGTAAAGACCATGGGAAAAAGTCAGATACAGCCACACCAACAACCACAAGGGGAAAATGTATATTCCCTCCCTCTTCAGTAAGAGGGTCCTCAGAGGTGATGTCAGAGTGGGTCAAGTAGGGACCAAAATTTTCCAAACGAACACCTCTTCCCACCTCCCATCCCTCCCAATAGCATTGTTAGAGATCACATGGGGAGACTAGGCTTCCAACCAGAAACATGATATTTCTCCCTCCCTACTGTTGTGGGGTAGTGGAAGCCACGTGGAGAGCAGTGACACTTCTACCTTTCCCAGCCAGAGTGTCTCAGTGGAGGTCTAGTGGGGGGCTGTTAACACCACTGCTACTCACCAGTGAGCACCCCTGTCCCAGGTGTCTGTAGAGACCAGTAATGAACCTGTACTCCAACACCAGCTTGTAAGTAATAAGCTCCCCCACACCTTCTCCACCAAAGAAGTGTCAATGGAGACTTCCCCAGATTTAAGCAGGATACAAGGTGGCTTGTATCCATAATTTCTAAAATGTCTAGATTTCAACTGAAAAATTAGTCAGCACACCAAAAGCCAGAAAAATCTCAGCTTGAATGAGTAGACAGTCCACAGGCACTAAGATGGCACAGATGTTAGAATGACCTGAAAACGATTTTAAAATAGCTATCATGAATTGCCTCAAAGAGCAGTTACAAACATACTTGACATAAATTAAAAAAAAATAGAAAGTCTCAGCAAAGAAATAAAATACATAACGAATGAAATGGAAACCACATTAAACGGAAATAAATCCTAATGATGAAGCTAAACACCAGAATGGAGGGAGAGAGGAATCAGTGGACTTGAAAACACCTGATCTAAACAAGAGGGTGAAAATTTTTATGAGGTGAATTATGTCCCCTCCTCACCCCAGATCTCTATGTGGAGCCCTAACCAATGTGATAGAACTTTTAGAGATAGAACTTTTAGAGATAGAACTTTTAGAAAGTAACTAGGTTAAATGAAGTAGTATGTGTCAGGTCCTAACCTGATAGGATGGGCAGTCTTATGAGGTAGGAGGGAGAGATGGAGAAACTGAAGAAAGGTTGTGAGGACATGGTGAGGTAGCTGTCTCAAAGTCAGAAGACAGCTCTCACTGGAAACCAAATCAGTTGGCACTTTGATCTTGGACTTTGCAGCCACCGGAATCATGAGAAGTACATTTCTGTTACTTGAGTCACCCAGTCTTTTGTAATGGCAGCAGGTCATGGCACCAAGAGTGGAGTGCTGTTACAACAAATTCCTGAAAATGTGGAAGCAGCTTTAAAACTGGGTAATGGGCAGAGGCTGAAAGGACTGTGAGGTGCCTGCTAGAAGTATGGCTATTGAAGGTCATTGGTGAGAAAAAGGCACGTGACTGGAAACAGGAGGCGAGGCAATGTCTGTTGTCAAGCGTCAGAGAACTTGGGTGAACTGCTTTCTAGATGTTTGTGGGAGGTACGATTTGTGACAAATGAGATTAGCTATTCAGCAGTTTCCCAACAAAGTACTGAAGGTGAAGTTTGGGTCCCACTAGCTGCTTACAGTAAACTATTAGGTGAATCGAGAAAGGAATTGCAAAGCAAAAAGGATGTAGAACTTACGGAATTGGAGCATTTTGTCTGTATTACAAAATATGGTTTGATCTGAAGATAACACCAAGAATGTGTCTCAGCACCCCTTAATAAAGAGACCACAGGCAAGACTCGTGGGCTTAACCATCTAAGCAGGAGCCAGGAATAGAAAGGGGAATACAGAAACACCGTTCATGGGGACTAAAGGGAACAGAAGAATCTCAACAATGAAAGAGGCTGTCTGACTTCTTGGAGCCTCTAGAACCAGACAGTAGAGCTATTCAGGTGCAAACTGTGCTATGCACCAAGCAAAAGTAAGAATGACTCCAAAGTTCAATCAGGGATCATTAGGCTGTTTCCTAAGTTTTAAAGGGTTCGAACATTGCCCAGTTTCGCGTAGCCACATGGCTTCCAATTGTAGCACTGGGGCTGCCTACTGGAGTCTTGGTGGCAGTGATTCAGGGAGGTAGGACACCAATGATTCAGGGAGGTAGGACAAATGCCTTTATGGGTCTGGAAGGTAGGGCATCGAGTCAAAGATTATTGTCAAATGTTAAGATGTAATGGAATTTTCTTGCTAAATTTTGGACTTTTGGGGGATGTGTCACCCTTTTCCTATTTCTCCCTTTTGGGGTGAGGGTGTCAATCCTATATGTTTGTTCCACATGTATATTATGGAAGCAACTAACTTACCTGGCTTCACTGGTAGACAGGAAGTCAAGACACGAATTATGGCTTGAGTCTCACCCATATTTGCTTTAGATGATTTTTAGATGAGACCTTGGGCTTTAGAATTGCTGTCAGAATGAGTTAGATTGTTGGGATATTGGGATGGAAAGAATGGACCTAACGTGAAAATATGGATTTAGTGGGGATAGGGCAGAATGGTATAGAATGAATGTCTCCTCCAATTTTTATGTTGAAATACTAACTCCTAATGTGACTATTTGGAGGTAATAAAGTGAGGTCATAAGACTGGGTCCTAATTCCCTAGGGCTGGTGGCCTTAAAAAAAGAGTACACACATGTACTTAACGCTATATGCGGGTACAGCAAGAATGCTGCTTTCTGCAAACTACAACACCTTGATCTCTGCTTCATAAAATTCTTGTTTGCATCACCTGGTGAATAAGTATTTTGTTACACCTGAGCTGACTAACTTTAAACTGAGCAGACTAAGACAAAGATATACTGGGGGAAAAAAATGGAAACTGTGGTATTACAATCAAAACCCTAACACATATACCATCACAGTTCTAGCGGCAGAGAAGTTTGTGTGTGTGTGTGTGTGTGTGTAGTCAAATAAATGTTTGAATACCCTCCATATTTGGTATAAACCTACAAACTCTAGCAGCTCAGCAAACAGGATAAACTCAAAGAAATTCACACAAAGATAGATTACAGTCAAATTGGTAAAAGCTAAAAATACAGCACCCAAAATGTTTCCAACCTTCAAATTTTTGATGAAAAAGTATAAAAATGTCATCCCTCTACTCTAGGGCAAAATGGTGAAAGGCAAATATTTCAAAGTCTTTAAAAGTTTTTCACAATCTAATATGCAGTGTTAATTCAAGTTTACAACTAAATTTTACTATGATATGAAAAACTGTAAGGTAAGAACTACATACAATTGAGGTAAATCGCTAAATAAGCACACTCTCAGGTAACAGACACTTACAATATATAACTGAAGTCCTCAATGGTCCCTTCTGTCCTCTCCCTTTCTAGGCTGTAGGTCTTGACAATTGGGAATTAATGTGATTCTTATTCTCAAAGTGCAGAAGCAGACTGCCAGGCAATATTGCTTTGCTTCAAGGGAAAGCTGCCCTCATAAGAACTTTACAACTACAAGTCTTAACATTTTTCCAGGTTGTGAGTACTTATTTGAGCAGTTATCTCAACCAACATCTCCAGTTCATTTTTCTCTCTTTTCTATCTACCTCCTTTGTATCCCTGTACTTAAGACTAAGGACAGTTCCCTTACCCTTACTCTCCAACCTGGGCAAACTCAGTGTGAATTCTCAATTTCACTTCTACCATTGCAATTTCCCTACCTCTTTAGAAGTTTATCCCCTTAGCATATGAAACTACTTAGTCTAGTCAAGATGTCCCCCTTTCACCATGGCTTGCCCCATTTCTCAAAAGAAATAGACATTAAGGTGTTGGAAATTATTTTTCTTTCCCCAGGAAAATTCAAAATATCCTCCATTGGGGCATTTTTATAAAATGTAAAACCCTTCTTTCACATTCTAAGTAAGCTATGCTCCACGTTAACAATGACTTCTCAACTAATACACTTTCTGTTAAGTTTAAGATGTCTTTGTAACCTCCACACTATATAGAGTAAATGTTCAGTAACTATGTTTGAATATGCCACATTTACAGAGTTTATCCAGTATGAATTCCTTTTTGCTGGCCAAAGGTTGAATGGTCACTGCAAGCTTTTGCATATTCCTTGGTTTCCCCTCCAGCATGAGTTTTCTGATGTTGAGAAAGAGATGAACTCTGGCTGAAGGCTTTTCCACAGTCTTTACACTTATAAGGTTTTTCTCCAGTGTGAGTTTTCTGATGTTTTGTAAGAGATGAGCTCTGGCTGAAAGCTTTCCCACAGTCCTTACACTTGTAAGGTTTCTCTCCAGTGTGTGTTCTCTGGTGACGAATAAGGGCTGAGCGGTCACTGAAGGCTTTGGCACAATCATTGCATTTATAGGGTTTCTCTCCAGTGTGAGTTCTCTGGTGTTGTGTCAGGGCTGAACAATAGCCAAAGGCTTTCCCACATTCATTACACTCATAAGGCCTCTCCCCAGTATGAGTTCTCTGGTGCTGAATAAGACCTGAACGATCACTAAATGCTTTCCCACATTCATTACACTTATAGGGTTTTTCTCCAGTGTGAATGACCTGATGCTGGGTAAGGAATGTACTTTGGCTAAAGGCCTTCCCACATTCATTACACTCGTAAGGTTTCTCTCCAGTATGAATTCGCTGATGCTGAGTGAGGTATGAACTCTGGTTAAATGCCTTCCCACACTCATTACATTCATAGGGTTTCTCTCCAGTATGAATTATGTGATGCCGAATAAGGGCTGAGCGGTGACTGAAGGCTTTCCCACATTCGTGACATTCATAGGGTTTCTCTCCGGTATGAATTCTCTGGTGCAGAGTAAGGTGTATGCTCTGGCTAAAAGCTTTACCACATTCATTACATTCATATGGTTTTTCCCCTGTGTGAATTCTCTGATGCAGGACAAAAGCTGAATAGTAACTAAAGGCTTTCTCACACTCATTACACTTCCAAGGTTTCTTTCCTGCACAAATTCTTTCATGTCTCATTAGCTCTGAATTTTGTTTTAAGTTCTTTTTAAATGAATCATAACTATGTAGTCTTTCTTCCTGCTGCTGAACAAGTAATGACCTCCGACTGAAGTTTCTTCCAAACTCATCACACTGATAACTTCTTTCTCCAGAAGCTTTCTTTTGAACAGCAACTTCTTGTATTAAATGTTTCTCATGGTTTTCCTGCTGACTCTTTAAAGAATCCTCACATTCACTGGAAGCTTCCATTGGAAATCTTTCTATTAATATCCCAGGGGTTGATTCTTCTTCAGAAATGTCCTGCTCTGGAGTTAGCTCCATGTTTTCTGGTCTCTTCTTCCAGACTGAAAAACAAAAAATAGATATGCATCATTTACTACACTGAGAGAAAAATAACTGTTGTACTAGGAAAACAATGAAACAAACCAAAAGTGCTTACAAGAAACACTTGAAGGAGCTCAAAAACAGCCTTTTAATGCTGAGAAATCATGAGAAAACAAAGATGACTGGGCAAAGCAGTATACTTACATAAAGGGAGAGAGACTCTACATGAAATAAATTGATGTACAGTGGTTTCAACTACATATTGTAATCGAGGAAATGCCTGATACTATAAAGGAAAAATAGGTAGAGGTAGATTAAAGGCGAATGAACTCCAGATAAGGGTAATGGAAGAATTTAAGCCCCACATTTCATAGAGAATACACAGTTAGTGGAGGATAGCAAGAGACCTGCCTGTCTGCTGTTAAGGGCTCAGTTTGGAGGACAAAGTAGTCCAAAAGGGAGGTAGACCAAAAACACATATCTGGCAGAGAAAGCAACACACAGTGGGGAATCTAGCAGTATTATGCTGCCTCATTTAGATAAGCATAAGACTAGAGAAAGTATAAGTAGCTGGTAGTCTACTGTAGTAATCCAGTTTGACAGAAGCATTAAAGTCAAAGCTAGCAGGACTTAATAGCTATCATTTGCTTAGTGTATAGCTAAGGACTATTATAAGCAATTCTCTTGAATTATTTCATTTGATTCACACAACTACTGTGAGGTCAGTGTTATCATAATTCCTGTTTTACTACTGAGTACAGAGAAGAAAATGTACTTGCTACAGGTTCCAAAGTTAGTGAGTATCCGAGACTAGCTTTGAAACCAGCAAGACTGGTCCCAAAGTCTGTGCTCTTAACCATTACAAAATGCTGTCTCCACTTAGAGAGGAAGGTAAAAGAAAACTCATCAATTTGTAATCATTGGTCTGAGATAGAAAAAAAAATCACATTATCTTGCAGAGATAAAATAACATATATGAAAAGGCCTGTTTAGAGTCTTGTATCCAAGCAAATAACTGACAACATGAAATTGTTGATGTCACATCACCTTATTTGGGAAAAAGAATTGGTCTGAAAGGGTAGAAAGCATTTACTTTCTAAGAAATAATATTATATATTTATCATAGATCATCATCATCATCCAGACAGCTGGAGTGTTGCACGGGAAAAAGCGACTCCTCCTTTTCCAGGAGTCTAGTCAAATCTGGAGAGGTCCACATAAACATCCCACGATCATGGTACTTTCCTGGCCAGTCCACAAACATTTCAAAGATGCTTCTCCCACTCATCACTTGCATTTTATATTCACTGTTTCCAATAACAACTCACCTGGACTAGATGCTTTTGAGACATCTCTCTCCAGCTCTTCCCCACACTCCAACTGAGAGATGATGTCAGGCTTTGAGATTGGAAGCCCTGATCATGGGGGAAGGAAAAGTAGTCTGGTAAAGAGCTCATTGTTAGCTCCTTGGTTGTTAGTAGGGGAAAGGAGAGTGGGAAGTGGGTTGAGGGGAAGGGAGGGAGAATATGGGAGAAAATGATAAAAAGGCATCCACTTCTTCTAAGAGTATTAAAACTATATCCAGAAACAAAAAGCAGAAATTGCCTGCCTCAGGCTTTTCAGAAATTAAGAATCTTTGAGTCTAAGAACTTCAGTGCTCCTAGGAACTGAGGAAGCAAAGGGACCACATGGGAAAAAAATCACAGGGGACTGAAGTCATCTTTACCCAGCAAGACCAGATTCCTGTGTTTCTCAGGTGCATCCCCTTGAGAAGGGTCTAGCTGTCCCCACTGGGTGAGAGCCTTGGCCATATCCCTGATCACTGGCGATTCCTGAAAAACCAAACACAGCACTGCTCACCAAGGAAGCTCTGTCCAGAAGCTTCTGGGAAGGACTCAAGCTGACAGGAGAAGGAAAACAAGAAGATTCCACAAAATCATCTCTAACATCCCTTCTAACATCAAGTTGTTCTCTGGCATATCTGTAGCTAGAGACATATTCCTTGCCTCTCTACATCAAAATGCATGTTACTGCAAGTAGGAAAGAGCATTTCAATGTAAAATTTGAAGGTACAAAGTTATTAGGCTGCATATTAATAAATTAAATTATAAAACTATAGGAATCCCAGTAGAAAGCCTACTGGGAAAATAGAGAAAGTGCAATTATGATTTATGTATTTTATTTGTGGTATGGGCTTAAAATATAAGGGGCAAAATATGAAATAGTGTTCTCTATAGTTTTCCTTTAAGAATCAATTAGTCCAGTGTGTGCTAAAAATGAAGACATCTGCTACATGTGTCAGAGAATACAGATTTATCTGTAAAACTGTAAGTCAAGCCCACATTATTAGGCAAGTTAGAAATGCTCTTACATTTCTCACATTTTTCATATATCCTCGATTGACCTGGTTCCCTCTTCTATTCTCTCCCAATATCACTCTACTCCTCCCACATTTTTTGAGCTCCACTTGGTGGTTTTTGGCTGCTTGAAAAGTGTGCCACATTCCCTCTTGCCTGTTTACAAATGCTGTTTCCTATTCCTGAATGTTATTCTCCAGTCCCTATCTTTACAGCCATTTAAATCTTTTTCATACCTCAGATCTCAGTTTAGATGCTAACTCCTCAGAGAAGCCCTGACTCTCTGGACTGAAGTAGCCTGTTCATACCCTTCTCTTAGTGAAGTACACATTAAGGGAACTAAGCTTAGTATGTCTCCCCATTCACTGGTAAGCTCCATGAGTGAAGAGGTCAGGTCTATTTCTGCTCACTGAAGCAGTCCTAGTACCCAACATAAAGCAGAAAAACTATCAATATCTGACATACAGTTGAATGAGGAAAGATATACTTGAATAGGAGCTATTAAAGACAAGTTTAAGCTGGGCACAGTGGCGTGTGCCTGTAATCCCAGCTACTTGGGAGGCTGAGGCTAGGAATCATTTGAATCCATGGGTTCGATACTACCCCGTGCAACATAGTGAGACCTGCTCTCTTTAAAAAAAAAAAGAGAAAAGAAACAAGTTTAAAAGGGGCAGGCTATAAAAGTGTGCATGGAACCAGAGGTGGGGAGAGGAACAGAAGTGCATGGAACATTAGAAACATTTACCCTCACCCTTAATCTACACAACAGGCACACAGTGCAGACTGCTAAATTGTCAGGAGGAGGAGTGAGGAAGGAAATGCTCCTTTGACTAATGGCTCAATCTGTCTGGTGGTAAAACCAACATCTAATACTTTTTCTAATGCTTTAAAAATTCTATGCAACTTCAATTTTAACAAGTCATATTATAACAGAACAGTGTTGAGATGCTAGCCAATAACCAGTCTTATTTTTTCTTCTTTTTATCTCCACATTTACCATAGTCCCTACATATAGATAGATAAACTTTGTTTATATTTAGCATGCTGATGCTTATGATACAGTTCTCCAAAAACAGCTACCAAAACAATTCACATAATGAAATAAAGTTAAAAGAACTACCTGTTTTGAAAACCCCTTACCCCAAATAATTTTAATACTTGAAATGTGTTGTTCACTACCCTTCTTATCTAAATTTTCACCTTTTTATTTAAATGTACAGTCCCTTAAGGTCATATGCTTCAAGAGTGATCAATACAAGCAATACAATTAGTAGTTTTCTTTCTTTACAAACAAAAGCTGAGTTCCTTTCAGGATTCCTGGTTTCCTTAGAGAAGCAATCAGTCTCATTTACAGAGCTGCTGTGTAGAGAGCATATCCTGGGCCTAGTGGTTATAGACAGATTAGCAACAGGTGCTATTGACTTTCTCCTCTTCCCACTGAAAGGGGATTCTGATTCACAGATCAGAATCAGTATTGGGTTTTCATACAGCTTTCACATGAATCGACAACACATTATGCTATGAGGTCAGGTCTAAGGTTGGCAAGTTGTTCCAGCCTTGACTTTATAGAAGAATCTATCATTTATCCAGAGGCCTAGGGCAGATCCTACAGAAGCATCTTGGCTGATCTGCCTCTAATCAGTCAAGGTGTGTTCTTGTTGGACCTCCAAAAACTTTTATAGACCTTGTTTTCCTTTGGGATAAGACTCAATGTGCATTTTCCTGTGGTCTGGTTACAACATACCCATCATATTCCTCATCAGACTCCTCATACAATGAGGATTGTACTCCAGCACATTCTACAGTAAGACACATCCACCCCCTTGCAGATCCCCAACTCTCTCATCATTTTGCAACCCCCCTCCCACCCCACGCCAAAGTGCAGTTTTTATTCAAGTATTTTATCCCCAACTACTCCAGGGATGAACAACTTCTTTGGCCTTTTGTGAGTTTTTTGTATCAGTCAGCATTTAAAAACTATGTTTCAAGCTGGGCACAGTGGCGTATGCGATACGCTTCAGCCTATGGACGCGGCTGGGGTTAGGGATTGCAGTTCAAGTCTGACTGGGCCAATACAGCAAGACCTAGTCCCAAAAAATAGTTGGGCGTGGTGGTGTGTGCCTGTAATCCCCGCTACCTGGTGGTGTGTGCCTGTAATCCCCGCTCCCCCACAGATTGCTTGAGTCTGTGGTTACCCCGGGTAATGTGAGCCTGTGGTACCACAGGCAAAAATAGCGAGAACTAGTCTCAAAAAACCAAACAAACAACAACAAAAACCCCTATATTTCTTCTTGCGGTTTAACTATTTTATTGATCTTATCTTCTCAGTATTCATGAAGCAGAAACAATTGCCTTTTATTACTTTGCATCTCACCTCAAGGCTAATTACAATACTGAATAAATAGCCAGTAAGTGTGTACCAAGCACTAAGTAGGTGGAGGAGTAATGCTGAAAGGGAAAGTTCCACACAAGTGAGGAGCATCTACTGCAAGGTTCACTATTCAGCAGCTTATCAGGATAAACCAGCGGTCGAGATTTCCAGGGTGAGAATTTCCTAACAATGGAAGGAACCAAGTACATGGTCTGAGAATGGAAACAAAAACAGAAAAAAAAAATGATATCCAAACCCACCTGGGATGCAGGAGTCTGAAGGCCAGTGGTCATGACATTTTCGTTTGGGTTTCCAGTAGGGGAGAGAGCCAAGTCCTCTGAGAGTAACCCTACAAAGGACACAGGAGACATGACCATCACTCTTGCCTTGCTGTAAACTGGCAAAAATTGCCACACACTGCTACTAATCACCCAAGCAGAATCAGAATAGGGAACCAATGGACAATGCTAAACATTCCTGATTCAAGAGCCATGACCATTATTGCCTCAGGTTCCTCCCATCCATCCCTGCCCTTAAACTTTGGTAGAACTTTGCTGAGAATGTGGACACAAACTAAGCACCTGCTTTCATCTGCTGACAGTCAAAATAATACTCCATATCTGTGTGTAAATATGTACCTTACTTAACTATTCATTCCTATACTACTTCAGTCTCACAGGATGAAGGAAGATCAGTTAAATTCTTTTTGAAGACAGATACAATTTTTCAGATAAGATACTGGTGTGCTCTCTCTCTCTCTCTCACACACAGCTCTCTCTCTCTCTCTCACACACACACACACACACCCACCCCATGAGTCTAAACAGCTCCTGTGATTCTGGAACCCTCACTTTCCTTGTCTCTCAAATGGGTCTAATAATCTCTAACTATCGGAAGTCATTAAAAAACACCCAAATGGTCAGAACCGTAGACTGGGTACTAGGGGAAGGGCAGGGAGGCAAACATCATCTTAAAAATCAATAGGGTAATACAGGTAGCGGCCTCCCGGTCAAAATCCACAACCTAAAACCAACCAACAAGTAACCAACGCCTCTCCCAGATAAGACTGGATGCTTATCCTTCCTGAGTCTGCCCCCAGCCAGAGGGCAGCCTTCTCCTTTTTCTTTTTCTCCAGAAGGCATCCAGCCCTCATCCCTTAGAAATTCTCACCTCGGCCCCCAGGCTCCATGGCGACTCCCTCCCCTGGCCCGCGGAGAAGACGACCACCCCGGGGGAGGGGCACGGAAGACGCGCTCGGGGTCGGTAAGCTCCACGTCTCCGTCCACCCAGAGGCCCGGGAACGCGCGTACGACCCTCTTTGGGCACTCTCGCGCTGGACAGCCTAACACCTGGGTGCCCTCTTTCCCGTCCCCTCTTTCGACTACTCAGACTTAGGAGGGCAGGCTTTCGGCCCTCCTCGATCCCAGGCTGGTTCTTACGCCCAAAACTCGGTGGAAGCCCCGGCCCCACGACAAAGGCATAAGAGCCGATGGGGACGAATAGCTCCGGCCCGGACGCGAGACTGAACTACAAGTCCCAGAATCCTCTGCAGAGCGCGACTTGCGTCACTGTTGACTTGCGTCACTGCATCCCAGAGGACGCCGCTTCCCAGGGGACGCCGCTTGCTGGAGAACGCCGCGACAAACCCCGTAGATGGCCACCTAGAGTCTGCACAGTTCTGCGGTGACAGCCGCCGAAGCTGGTTTCCAAATGCTTTCTGCCCCTCCTAAAGTGCCCCCTTTCCTGGACACACGATGAGCCTCCCCTTCCTCTATGCAGATGTTGAGCTGCGGCTCCCAAAGAGGTACTCACCGCGACAAACCTCGCCCTGCATGGTGCATTCTCTGCCCCACAACCAAAACCCGCGGAAAGCAGTGCCTTCCACACACCTGAGGTTCCCTCATTAGCCGCTATACTCACTCAGAAGGAAGGCATCTGCATCGCTTCCCCTATGCTGCATTAGACCCTTGTGGTGGTGACCAGAGATTGCAAGTAATCAGCGATGTTTATTCCACGCTGTACCTGGCAATGGGGGCTGGGGGAGAAGGGGAAAGTTGGGGTGGGGGAGAGGAAGAATCTCAGTCTCCGACATCACCTTCATTCCCCAAAGAAAAACTAGTAACTGGTTAACCTCTGACCTTGAGGAAACTGGAACATGAAAGTCAGACTTCCAACAAGCTTTAGTTGCCACAGGCTTGGAGTTGGTGTGTATCTTCAGGCTAGTATATGTTCTTGCTTACCTTCCAACAATAAAATAGCCAGTTCTCTATTCATTTCAAATTCTCAAGACAAAATCAGACTAAATTAACGTTCCCTGTTTGGGTATAAGCCACAATGTCTTTCAATAGAGTCCTCAGCTAGTAGCTAGGCTCAACATTCCCTGAGTGAAGATTACATTTTCCTTATATCTGCTTCTTGCTACAGCAAAAATGATTCTTAAAGGAAAACAAAAGTTCATTCCAGGCTGGCTGCACACTAATAAATCATCATAGACTACGTGGACAAGATTATAACCTTGGAATGGAAAACCAACATGATGAAGGAATGGAGAACTTCATATAAGTTGGTGGGTCAGAAATGTAGTTTTAACTTGAGAAAAATGTAAATTTCTGTTTTGTTTAATCCAATTTTTTACTATTTCTGCTACACAGATAGCCACACTTATCTCCTAACTATTCTGTAGGTTGCCTGTTTTGAGTTCAGTCAGCTAGGACTGACTGGGAGGAGCGGGAGGGGGGTTGTTTGATAGAGACTACAATCCTGCCAACTGAAAGAGTACCTGGGGGAATACCTCCTCTGACTCCCTTTCATCAGCACGAGATAGAGAATGGGCATTTTCTTTCCAAAAATGGTGTTTGTGAAAAGCATTGCTAGTTGACATGCCTGGAACAATAGGAATTACCTTCCTTTTATTAACCATCCACCTAAGACCTCTTTGTTAGCAAACCAACATTGTCTCAGTTCACTCATTTTTACCTATCCATAGTAGTTAATGAAACTGACTATTCCCGCCTCCTGAACACACACTCTAGTTTTGTTTTTTGACTGGTTACCTTTTTCAGTTTTCTTACGTTGTTCTTATTTCCCCAGCCTCTGACTCAGTGGGCCTCAAACTATAGCATAACTAGAATCACCTGGAGGGCTTGCTCAAGCTCAGTGCTGAACTCAGCCTCTATTTGGAATGCCTGAAATGGGACCTGAGAATTTGCATTTCTAACAAGTTCCCAAGTGATACCAAAGCAGCTCATCTGGGAACCAACCAAATGTTGGAATATCTTGGAGTCCAATCTGTAGGTTTTCTTTTTCTATTAACTTACTCCGTAGTAATTTTATTCATACAAATACAATCCGTATATGGTCAACTCCCAGTTTATATCTCCAGTCTGGCCTTCTCCTCTCTGACCTTGGCTATCTCCTCAAATTTTAATGTATATTAGTATATATAAAATTTTAATGTAGCATATTCAAAATGAAATGTTTGATATCCTGTATCCCTTACTGTCATATCTCTTTTCCTTGAAGTTTTCTCCACCTCATTAAATGGCACCATTATCCTTCTACTTGGTCAAACCCCTTGAAGTCACTGTTCTTTTTATTTCACAACCCACATCTAGTTCTTCAGCAGATCCTATTAGCTGTACTGTGAAATTATATACAGAATCTGATTACTTCTCACCATCCCAATCACTACCACCCTGGTAATAGCATCCATCATTTTATCTGGCTCACAGCAAGTACCTAATAACCAATACTCCTACTCTTGCTCTGCACATAATAGTACTAACACAATGGTTTCCCTGTTTCAGAGTAAAAGCCAGTATTTACAGTGGCCCACAAGACCATGATCTACATCATCCACATCCATTCTCTGATCTTGAGAGGGTAGTTGACTACCCTCATTTGTTCTGTTCAAAGAGCCACCCCTTGATTCTTTGCCATACTTAAGTGTGCTTCCACTGTGGAGCCTTTGCTTGTTCTAAAGGGCTATCCTTTTCCAGATAGCCACATGACTTGGTCTCTCAGCTCCCTGAAGCTTATTCCCCTTATCTAACCATACAACTTTCTTTTATTTCACAGACTTATCTTTTCATAGCAATTATTTTATTGACTGTCTCCCAACACACCATATTAACTCCATGCAGCAAGGAGTGTCTCCAGATCATTAACTAGTACTTAGCTCATAAACAACTGAATGAGAATTACACTTTGGTTGAGAAGACATATGTGCCTGAAACAAACATGGCCCTCATTGCTTTTCTTGGCTTTTGGAAAGTCTGGAATTCTACCATAACCCTGCTCTACTTTAGAATGTGGCCCTGGACACAGGCAGCTCACCCAAGCACCTAAGTTGGTGTCAATCAGCAGTATAGTCAAGTTGAAGTACCTTGGGATAAAAACTCAATGGTTCCCTTGCCTGGATTATCCTTCAGTTTTCCTAAATTTAGTGAAGTAACTAATAACCTCTGCCATACTAAGCATTACTCAATTCAAAACTGATCTGAGAGTTCTTGACTAGGAATCCTCAGAACGTTATTTTAAATTTGAACAAAAGAGTGGTTACCAGAGGGAAGGGGGGGCCGGTAAGTCAAATAAGCGTTAACTGTATGGTTATGGGTAAACACTAGAAGTCTGGTTTTGAACATAAGGCAGTAGAAATAGATGTTAGTTTAAAAGGTTGTACATCTGAAACCTTTATGTCATAAACCACTATTTTTTAAAAAAAGGTAAAATGGCCCTTTGCTCAGAATTTTTAGATCAAATAGTAGTTCACATTAAAAAAATGTTCTATATATCACCAAATTTTAAAAGAGAATATAAGGGAGAACTGCCACATTTATGTCCCCACTCTGTTTCAACTACTGTACTCACTATTCATTAGAATTCCAAATTTGTTCTAATCTCATCTTGTTGACAATGGCAGAAATTCTTAGGGAAATATCTGACCTTCAAAATGTTTTTTTTTAATAAGCAGTAAAGATTCAGAATTCTCAGAGACAGTCATTAATCAAGTTTGTCAATGGTCTCTTTTATTTTCTACTTCACATTATTAAATAGTATCAGATATCCATACCAATAGATTCTGCACTATCAAGTGTTTTTCAAGTTGCTTAGCAAGTCCACTCATGAAGTCTTCCCTGTCACTTGCCTGCACTAACAAAGGTCAATATAGGGTTGTAAGAGTCTGTTTGGCAATCCAGCCTCTACAATCTGACTCTGAGGGAAAAAGTATATTGGTCCACTGGGATTCAAGTAGGGTAAGCTAAATTCCAGACAGCCTTTCAAAATCAAGTCCTCTTTTAGGCTTCTTTTAAGCAAAGAGAAAGGAAATGCAAATGTCTAAAGTTAAAGTTGCTTAGAAGCTGATGATTAATAAAACTGAACTATTATGCTGGGTCTAGTGAATAGAAGTTTTTGGAGTTAAGATTTAAAGTTTAGCAATGTAGGATCAAGGCAGAGAAACTTTCATTAACTAGGGAGCTGTTTTCAGTCTAGTCATTGATGGGCATGAAGGGGTCATTTGGAAAGATTGGACTGATAGTAATATACAAAATGTAACTTGTGACAGTTTGTTGGTATTAACCAAATATTGTGGTGCCTGTCTCCTTTGTTTACTGCTGGGTTCTGACTTACAAGTTATGGACGTGGTGGTCCTTCAGAATATCCCAAAATATCCTCTAGATTATCTCTCCATGGTGACACTGGAGGCAGTATGTTTTAAATAATAAAGATGTTTCTATGACAGACTGAGTCACATGACATTGTATGTGACAAGTGAACCATGCTCTGTGGGAGTTTACATGGCACTGTAGCTTAGTGTGCCCTTTTCAATAACAGTTGAAAACTGGAATTTGTGACTACTGAATTAATGGGAGCATGAGACACTAAAGTATAAGCTATACTAAGAATCCAGAGAAAGAAGTGTTTTAAGCAGAGAGAACTTGGTTAGTGGAAAAATCATTAATTTAGATATTTATTGAGCACCTATTATTTGCAAGGCACTTGGAGATACAAAAATAAAGTCATGCCTCTAAATGCTTACAGTTCATGTAATTATGTATAATCATGTACATAAATTATTAAAAAAGCCTCATGTTGCTGGGCATGGTGGCTCGTGCCTGTAAGCTTCAGCCTATGAAGCAGCTGGGGCTAGGGATCGTGGTTCGAGTCCCGCTTGGGGCAACACCACGAGACCTAGGCCCAAAAAATAGCTGGGCATGGTGGCGTGCGCCTGTAATCCCAGCTACCTGGGAAACTGAGGCTGGGGATTGCTTGAGTCTGTGGTACGTCGGCAAATAGCAAGACCTAGTCTCAAAAAAAAAAAAAAAAAAGCCTCATGTTATGATAGAAAAAACAGACTTCAAGGGTAGACTTATATTTAGAACCTAGCTTCACCTTTCATTATTATATCTCTGTGACCTTGGACAAATTACTGAACTCTTTTTAAATATTTCTGTTTGCTCATCTCTAAAATAAGGATTATAGTACTCACTTTATGGGGTTGTTGAAAGAATGAAAAAGTATTTCTTGCAAAACTCTTAACTGAGTGCTAAGTACTTTAACTCATAATAAATGCTCAATAAGTGCTAGGTAGTAACAGTTGTGACCTAGGACACAAAAGAACAAGGTCAGGACCCAAAAAAGCTCTGAGAGACTAACAGTTTTAAAAGAACTATCTGGAAACAACAATGCTGCTCAGATCTTGCCTCCTCCCTCCTGTTGTAGCCTCCATTTATTTAAAGTGCAATAATACCTGGGACCTCAATCTGAAGATCACCTCCTAACATTTATCCAGTTATCTGACAAACTGAAAAATGTTGATTCACTTCTTAATTTCCAGCATCCCACATCATTCTATAACACCGTAGGTAGGGTGTATTCAAACATTATGGTAGCAGAGATGGGAGAGGACGGTAGTGACCACAAGAGATAGAATGGTCAAGTGTTGGTTTTGTTTAAGATGGGGAAGACCTATCTATCCTAAGATTTTATGAAGGTCCTAAAGCTTTGTCTCACCAAAGCTTTCATCCAACTCAGTCTATTCCCTGTTTGGCATAACGACGTTGGTGCTGGATAACTGATGATTTAGAACTGAAAACTTTCCCACACACACTGCACTCGAAAGGTTTCTCTCCTGTATGAACTCTCTGATGTCTTGTAAGCCGACATCTTTGGCTAAAGGCTTTCCCACATTCATTGCATTCATATGGCTTGTCTCCAGTGTGAATCTTCTGGTGTTGGGTAAGGGAGGACCGGTCAAAGAAAGCTTTCTCACATTGGTTGCACTGATAGCGAGGCTCTCCAGCATGAGCTTTTTTATGTCTGTTGAGTGATGAGACACCATAAAAGGCTTTCCCACATTCATTGCATTTATAAGGCTTCCTGCCAGTGTGAATTAGCTGATGTCGAGTAAGAATACTTTTCTGGCTAAAGGCTTTTCCACATTGAGTACATTCATAAGGGCTTTCTCCAGTATGAATTCTCTGATGTCGAGTAAGGGATGAACGGTCAAAGAAGGCTTTTCCACACTCACTGCATTTAAAGGGCTTCTCTCCAGTATGAATTCGCTGATGAACAGTTAAGGATGAACGGTCAAAAAAGGCTTTCCCACAAACGTTGCATTCATAAGGGATCTCCCCAGTGTGAGACATCAGATGTCTACTGAGACTGCTCCTGTGGCTGAAGGCTTTCCCACACTCATGGCAGTCATAGGGCTTCTCTCCAGTGTGAGTCCTCTGATGGCGGATGAGGGATGAGTAGTCAAAAAAACTCTTCCCACAGTCACTGCATTCCTGGTCTCTCTCTTTAGGGAGAATTTTCTTGGAAGGGGTTGGTCCTTGCCGTGAGCTTTCTTCCACAGAAAGGGAGTTTTTACAGGTTTCCACTGCAGGGCTCTCCTCCTCTGATTCCAACTCCTCTTCTAGAGTCAGATCTTGAAGTTTAGGACTCAGAGGAGTTTTTCTTCCAAGTCTTTCCTTCAGTGCTTCTAATTTTTCTTTATCTGAAGCAACTTGAATCTCAGGTTTAGTCTCCCTGTCTGGAAAGGACAGAAAACACAGATGCAATTTCTTTCCTGGGCTAGGAACTATTACAGTAAAAAAGAAACAAAAGGTACTGTGATAAATCTGGAAAGTAATATACACACACTGCATTACTTGCACCCACTAACACTCTTTCATGGCAGGGGAAGACCAAGTCTTGAGAATCAAGAGGTGAGGGACTAGAACTGAGAAGAGAGGAAGATTTGGAGTGGGACCACAGTCAGACTAATTGCAAGAGTACCATTATGGAGAGGATGAGAAACAGGAATAACAAAGGAATATCAACATGACACAGCTGAGAAAACATCTGGTGTATAAAGACAGTAAGTGTAGTGAAAAAAAATGAAAGTTAGTGGGTGCTAGAGAATAAACACTAAAACAGAAGGCTTGAATTTAATAAAAAGGTGATTCCCAATTCTTCCTGCAACCCATACTCAATAGCCACAAAATAAAATTGTCCTGTTTATACTCAATTACCTAGAGAGATCTCTGCGCATTCTGTCTCCTCAGATCCATGAAGATCAATTATCCAAGACTCATCCCCTCTCTTCAACTGAAAAATCATTTCAGCTTGGGGAACTGGAAGTCCTATTCAAAGACAAAGAAACAAGCTAGGTGGTTGTGGGTGATGAAACTACACAACTTTTCCAAAGCTTAACCCCTAACTCTAGGTCTTTTAAGGAGAGAAAATTTAATAGGCAGAAAGTTCATGAGTACAAAGTAGTGCAAAAGCAAGCAGGAACTTCTAAATGGAGGTCTTGAAAAAGGAATAAGTATCACCTGGTCAGAAAACTGATAAAATTGGATAGTCTGTTCCTACCCCCTCCCGAGCCTGGCCAACTTAGGTGGTCCTCCTGCTTTATCTCCTTTTATTTCTAATTTTTCATTTCCCATTTCTTAAATAAACTTGCCTCTATCACCCCCTCCAAAATTAATAAAATTCATTTGAATTAATGTGCTTATTTTCCCCATGCAGGAATGGAACACTTGTAATGTTAGCCCTGGTAGGATTAGGAGATAGAATCCTTGGCTCTGGGAAGATGAGAATAAAAAAAGATCATCTTAAGTAAAAATATGAAATGAAGGTACACATTTTTGTTAGTTTGCTCTCTAGTATTATGCTTTTATTTAAACAACTGAATTATGTTCATTCTTGACATCTGCCAAGAGGTTCACTATAGGAAAATTAGAGGTATGTATAAGTAAAAACAAAAATCACCTTTTGTACTTTTATTCATAATTTTCTTCCTACTCATTTTGATACAAAAAGGTACTTAGAGATACAGTTTCTTTAAAACTTGATGACAATGATATCTCAATTAAAAAACTAATACATTATTAGAGAGTTACTTGGAAAATAATTAAGACTACCCTATCTAAAATAATTTCTACTTGATTTATTTTGACATTTACAAATAATTTCTAATTCTTTCATGATTAACTAAATATATAATATATATATATATAATATACAATAGATATATAATACATATCACACCAGCCCATTTTACATATGGAAGATAATTTTGGATAGAAAAGCTGCCCTGAAAGCAAAATAAAAATGGATTATGAGATAATACTGATTTGTCATTTTTTTCATGTAAGAAATTTAAAGTATTTTACTTCAATTAGCACAGACAGATCACCATTTTAATTCCTACATGATATTACATTGTATGGAATAACATAATTTAATCTCCAGACATTATAGATTGTTTTTAACATTTTGCTGTTAACAAACAATGCTATGATCAGCATTTGTGTACACAATGGGCTGCCAGTTCTATTATTTTCATAGGACAAATTTCTAGCAGTGAAGCTACTCACTCTTTTGCTATCTAAATAGATCCCCTCCTAGAAATAGTGTCAAGATCTAAACTTGCTCTGAATTGGGACCTGTGACTTGGGAAAAAAAGGCACTTTTGTACTGGGACCAAGATCCTCTATTATTGTATGCTAATTCTTTGCTGACAAAACTGCCACATCTAACACCTCCCTGTGATTTCCTCAGTATTTCATCCAGTCAAAGCCTGTGACAAAGACTCGTGTCTCCCTTAATATCCCTTGAACATCCTAGTCTGTATTCTATGTTTGGCCTGTTTAACTTAATCCAGGTGGTATTACTTTTTTAACCTGCCTTGCTTGACATCTGCCAAGTGACTCCATATACCACTTCCATTACTGCATATGGTAAGCCTGCTCTGAATCTATCCACTGCAAGCCTCTTATTCTTGAAGCTCTTGAGTTACTCAGTACCCATATGAGCCCTGACTTGGCTTCTCACAAACACCTGACACCAGCAGTAGCTCTTCATTTTCCTTTGGTCACGCAAGTCTCTGTAATTGTGAAGTGCTTTATGTGGGTGGCTAAGACTGCACTTAAGATAAATGTATTCGTACCTGACACCACCTTCTTTAAAGGGAAACAATCCTTGGCTCCTTCTTTGCTGCTATGAGAACTGTTCTCTCAACTAGACAGACCCTATCCCACCCTTACCTTCTGGGTAATCCTGAGTAAGCTACCTGACCACCATTACCTGAGTAATAATGAGTAAGCTACCTGATAAGATGGAAGAACTGGGCAAATGTAACTGAGCCTCTCCTGCTCACACCCTTCAAGGAAGCCAGCTTCCTTGAAGGCAGCAGGCAGACATTCTGCTCTACTCCCCCTGGCCCTGGTCCTTTCTGTTTTGAGGGTAGGCTGCTGAGTGAGGGACTCTGGCTGTCCACCCTTGCTTACAGCTTAGGGAGCAGGTCTTTCCCTCCTGGGATTCAGGATTAAGAAGCCCATAATTGCTATACACCCAAGGCACTTCTTTTTACTTTCTACCCTGTCTTTCAGTGTTTCAGAACTCAAGTGGGAAGAGAAGAGATGGCAATCCAACATTAATACAGAACAGACCAGAGTCTAAATCCTGGGAAGTTCTCCTTACCCAATGAGACAATGTTCTTATAGTTCTCCAGCATCACCTCCTTGTACATATCCCTCTGAATGGGCACCAGATGCCTCCACTCCTCATCTGTGAAAATCACGGCCACGTCCTCGAATGTCACTGTTTCCTGAAATACAATCACATTCTTCCCTACTTATGACCCTTCTCTTTATCAACCAGACAAAACTGTCATAAAGATGTGAAGGGAGGAAAGGACAAGGTTCTAACAGTGTGAGGCTTTGGATTATTTGAAGAAGGTAGCATAATCCCCAAAGCATGAATTTCTTGGTCTCAATCCCAAACCACAATATTGCAGCTGAGCCTCTGAATATCAGTTTCTTTTTTCAGATATACAGAAAACTTGCAAGAATAAGAGTTTCTATGCACCCAAAATTCAACACTTTCTACATTTGCTTTTTCTGTCTCTTTTCATAGGTATGTCCTCCTGCCTTTTTTTCCTTGAACGTCAGATTAACTCGCACATACAATGTCCCTTTACTTCCAAATATCTCAGTGTATATTTCATAAAAACATGACATTCTCTTTAATAATCACAGCATCAGAGTATGGGATTCAAGTCTTCGGGGCCAGTCACAAGTCTCTCTTCAGGACTCTCTTTAGGACTCCAGAACTCTTACAACTCTAGGTGGTGTCCTGCAGAGTGTGTCACATACACCACCTAGCATTCTCTAGAACACAGGACTAGTACCAGCCCGCTATTCTCCTAACCTCCCATTCAGGCCCACTCCACTGACTGTAGGCAGAGTCACTCAGAGTGCATCCCACAAGGGCTCCCACAAATCGGAGCAAGGCATGCCTATGGAGTCTTTCTTTCACTTGGTTTGATCAAAGCATCTCTAGGATGGAGGAAGAAGACTGGTTACATCCAGGGAACTAATAGACTATTTCAGAAACACAAAGTTCACCTCACCTGGCATCTGGCAGTTGGAGACACCTCAGCCATTCCCTCCTGTGTGCTTTCCTTAGGGCAGAGTCCTAATGAGGCAGAGTTGGAAGATGAGAAAGAAAGTAAGAGACAGACCAGTTTTGCTTTGTAGTTTTCTGGCTTGTGAAGCAAGAAATCTCCATGTACTAGTAAGTTATCTATCCACTTTCATTCTCAATACCCTACACAAAGAAAGGTCAAGTAGAGCAAGGTCAGGAGCAAGCCCACCCTATTCCAGGATTTGAGCAAAGGGCCATGAATTCTACTATCTAGCACACAATGTGGTGCTTGTTCTACCATGGCCAGGAAGAAAGAATATTATGGCTCATGTCATAACTGTAAATTCATATTCAGTACTGTGCTGAATGAGTACTAGATAAAAGGTATAAGAGATGTGGTCAGTGATTCAATGGACAAGAACAGTAAACACCCATAGCTTTTTCAAAGAAAAAAATACCCCATTCACAACCCAGTACTGAAGAAACAGCCCTTGGACAGTCATGTTCTGCTCCCCCAGCCTTGCATTGTACACCCAGGCCACATGGGTGTGACCACAGATGACCAAGGCTGGTCAGCAGCCTAAGATGTGTTCAGGCTTGAAAGGATGACATCCTTCCTCAGGAATGTGAAATAGGAAAAGTCATGACAAGTGGGTGATAAGCTAAAAGGGCATCATGAGGGACAGAAATAGTCATGAGGATGAGGGGTGCCAAAGTTATGAGGAAGCAGAACTCATGAAGATGTAGGAGGTAGAGAAGATGTAACAGACAGATGAAACACAAGCAGGGGAAGTCACATAAGTGGTAAAGATAGAAGCCTTGGTCTGGGTCTGGTTCTGGTCTGTGCAGGTAGACTAGTTTTAATCATTCTTGAATTTCCAAGGGACTCTAACCCTCTTAGATTTGTATGAATCCTTATCACTCAACTCCCTTTATTTGGGTTAGTGGAGTATGACTCAAATCAAGCACTTCTGGCACTTTGGGGGAGAGAGTGTGGTCCTGGGAAGGAGATAAAGGGCTTGTGGCTCACTGATTACATCTAAGTAGTCCTGTTTATCTGTTCACTGGTCCTTGTTATTTACTCATTTATGTAGGCAACCAACACTCATTCAGCACCAACTATTTATAGCAATCACAAAAACTGTACAATATCGTCATTGTTCTTGTCCTCCAAAAGCTTACAGCCTAGTACACAGGCCAAATAAGTAACCAAAATATTTCACTGCAGGATGGACAGGGCTATAAAAAGCACAGCAAACATGTGAGTACAGGCAAGAGAAAGGGAAGTAAACTGCAAGCTGACAAGAATGGGGATCTATCATGAAATTTGATTTGGGGGAGGAAGTAGAACGTCCTAGGCAGAAAAAAAAAATTCCAAAAATAAGGAGGCAGGCCTTTACACAGATTAACAACTGTATTTAGTTAACAATGGAGGATATCTAGGTGGTGAGCAGTGCTGAGGGAAAAGATGAGGTCAGCTATATCAAGGAGAGTTTTGTATGGTTCCTTTTCCAGAGGCAAGGGGGTCCAGGATAGAAGGAGGTCCAGCATGGAAGTACAGTCATCGTTGTGTACTGTCCACTAACACTAACCTAGCTAGAACTAAATGAGGCAACTCCCTAGGCATGCTACATGTATTCTTATCTCATCCTTATAGTAACAGGATGAAAATCTGAAATACCCTATTTCTAAAATAAGAAATTTCATCAATTTATGGTTCAGTTCATTCAGATAGTGGGATACCATTAAAAATATTTTTCTACTACCCCGTCCCATTAAAAATAACAACTAGCATTTACTGAGTATTTTTTATTTACTTAGCTCTGTACCAAATATTCTTAGGAAGGGTAATTTAATTCTCTCTCCATAAATCAGTGGGTAGGTACTATTTAACAGATTTGGGACTATAAACTTTGTGAGAGGCTGAGATATAATTTGAATCCAGGTCTGTCTGGCAGTTTTTAATCGCTGTGCTGTAATGATTTATTTTTATGAAAAGATAGTAACATATATAAAGACCAACAGACTAAATTAGAAAGTCCCAAGACATATTCAAACATATAGGGAATCCTGATACATAACTGAGGTGACAGTAATAATCAATGGAGAAAGATTTCTAGTGATAAACTGAAATTGATGTGCAAGTTAATCAACAGAATGTTATTTTTGTACATATATGTATGTATATGTGGAATATAAATATTATACATTGACTATGATTAACTCAAGCATAAAAGATAAATTACTGAGTAAAAAGTAAGAAAGTTATAGAATGACATATATATATATATATATATATGTAACTAAAAAGGGTAAATAATATCTGAAAATCTGTTTGGGACAATTAGTACCAAACAGCATCTCTGCAATAATATATATATATATATTATAATATAATATAATACAATATAATATAATATAATATAATATAATATAATATAAATATAATATATATTTTATATATATTATATATATTATATATATATATAACTAAAAAGGGTAAATTATATCTGAAAATCTGTTTGGGACAATTAGCACCAAACAGCATCTCTGCGAAGAGAGAGAAATGAGATTAGAAAGGAATACCCAGGAATAAAGCTTGGTCAGCAATATTTTGTTAAGAAGAAAAAATCTGAAGACCAAAACAAATTCGTATATTAGGTGATGAATGCATAGTTTTAAATTACATATATGTGCATGCACATATGTACAGAAAATAAACTAAAAGACTATATGCTAAAATGTAAATGGAGTATAAGTGGTGGCATGATTTTTATTTTTAATAATTCTGTATATTCTGATTTCTTTCTTTACAAGAGTATTCATTTACTTTGGTGTGTAGTAAAAATAACAGAAAGGAAGGGAAGGTGGTACACAGAAAGGTTATATCAGACCTGACTACTTCGTTGGTTAGAGACTGGGCACTTTAACCCAGTTCACAAGACATATGGTTGATACATTTTACCTCAACTATACATACATGTGGTGTATGTTGAATACCTATCTTCTTGCTAGAGGGTCTGGATTTTTGGTGTGTTAGATGGAAATTGTTTGTGACCAGACCACAACAAAAGGAACAAAGAAATCTTTCATGAGCTTCCTTGGACTGAAACATACCTATGTTGTTTCATCTCATTGCTGGGAGAGGAGTGCTGTGTAATTCCTCATGGGAGGAAAACAGCATGAGGAAAACTGCTCATGGATTTCTCCAGACTGCATCTGTGTATTCCCCTTATGATCTGTGTATTCTTGCAAGGTCACTGTCATCATCTTAACTATGAGTGTAACTACAGGTTGAGTCCTGAGCCCTTCTAGCAAATACTTGAGTGCAAGATGATCTTAAGGACAGCAATCAGGGTAACTTTGGCAAAAATGGGAATAGAGGAGGGCAAGGATGAGGTGAGGAGGCCAGTGAGAAGAGTACTACAACTGATTGAGCAGAAATGATGAAGAGCTGAACAAAAGTAGAGGCAGCAGAAATGGAGTGAAGGGGAACCACCATCAGGATATTAAAAACAGTGGAAGTGAAAGCTGAAGGTGTTGGAGAGACAAGGGTGACTCCTAGGTTACTGATCTAAGCAATGGTGTGGACAATGGTACCATTTATGAAGGTGAGCAGCAAAAAAGTGGGTTTGGAAGTAAAGTGAGCAAATACAGTTTGGGATATTAAGAATTTGAGTTATTCTCCTGTCTTTGGATAGGAAAAATCAGATGTTTTTGGCTTCTACTAGCCAGTTTTAAAAATTAGGGATACAAGATGAAATAATTTGAATTTTGAAAGACTATCAATTTCACATACAAGAATATGCATTTACTTTGCATACAAAATAAAAAAATAGTAAAGTAAATATAGAATATTTAAAAAATGGTTCTAATACAAAGGAGGCAATGTTTAAATATTTAGGAAGAGCTAGACAAGTAGCTTTTTTTGATTAAATGTGTGACTGTTCTTGTATCATTGGGATAAAAGAAACCTGAAGTGTGGGCCAGGCAAGTAATCAGCAACAGGAAATACATAACCAAAACAGTAAGGGCAAACCAGCACTGGGTCAGGTAGAAAAAACATGCACTCCTAAGAAGGAATCAACCTCGGATATTAAAAAGGAAAGTGACCATCCAGACTTCATCCCAAGTCCATTAGGAGACAGTACATCAGCTGGCCCTATTCATTATAAGATACTAATAAGGAGCCATTAAGTTTTCAAAAATGCCAAAGACCAGATCAATATGTACTCACTGGATCATGGGTTAACATTGACCAAGCAAAACTTTAAAAGAATATCACTTTGAGGGTAAACAACAGCTTGCAAAAATTAAAGTCATTATGAAAAGTAAAAATTTAAAACTACCTCACTGGAAAATCAAAATGAACTTCAACCTGAGGAAGAGGAGGCAGAGAGTGATACACAAATGGAAGCGAGTATATCATCATGTCATCAGCTGATAACTGGAGCTTGCAACCTGTGTAGCCTGAAACAGTATTCTTGTCCTCCCCCAGGAGATTCTCAATATATTACTGTGGGGCCCCTGGAAGATGTTAAAATTAGTACTTAGAGACACAGGTGAGTATAGTCATTAGGAGTACAAGCTCTAAAAGACTGCCTGAAATCATATTCCAGCTCTTCCTCTTTCTACCTGTATGACCTCGGGCAAGTTTCCCAGTCTCAGTGTCAGTTTGTTCATCTGTAAAACTAAATTATGAAAGTACCTTATTATAGAGTTTAAATATTACAAGATGTATAAAATACAATGTGTATAAAACATTTGGAAAAATATGCTAAGTAAATGTGAGCATTAGCTAAAAGCCACGTAATTTTCGGAAGGCAGAAATAATGCAAATATTAATTATACTGTGTTGTTGGTGGTATGTAAGTGTATAAGTGTAATAACTGGAATCAAAGTATTTGTATATGTTACATAAAGCATCTGAGCTCTTTGAACAATCAGTTGAACTGCATATGGCATTGTAGTTGAAAATGCTCAATGTTTAAGTACTTAAAGACAATTTTCAAAGTTTCATTTATTAGCTTATGACTTTAATAAATGGCGTGTTAAACAAATCACAGATGGTGATGAGCACAGCAGCTCCCCATCTATTACATACCAGTGGACATTCCCAAGGTGGTCATCCTCACTCAGCTCCTGCCACTGGCATTAGCCCTTTCAGCTGCTGCTTTCGGAAGCTTTCAATGGCATTCAAGACTCTTCAAACACCTTAACTATACTAGAGTCCCTGCAGCAAAAGGTGGCCTCCACTTGTTTTCTCTTTTCCTGTACCCTTGGATATTAGACTATTTCTAAAGAAAATGTTCTTCAAATTCTTATTCTACCTCTTCAAATGAATTCTACCTCTTCCTTGCCTGGGAGGTTTTATTTACTATTCCCATCACAGCCACATAGCTAGCTATTCCAAAACTCCATGGCTACCATTCAGTTTCAGGACACTTTCACTAAATGGAAGTTTTGCAAAAGACAAGGGAAACAGAACCGTGTGGCAGAATGTATTCCATAGGCCTGGAATTATTAACTGTGGGGGCTTGGGAAAGTTACTAAAGGTATTGGTTACCCTTGTTTAATTCCTACCTCATCGAGTCTATTATAGGTAGTAAATGACACAATTAAAATAAAGCCTATATCTTATAGTCTGTTCAGTAAATGAAAGTTCTTTTCCTTCTTACTGCTCATCCTATTCATCCATCAAGGTATTAATCCACTCTTTCATCCCACCATTCAAAAATATTTTCTATATCTGTTATGTGCTAGGCAGTAGGGGGTGTGAGGTCAACATAATAGATGCATCTGTCTCCAGGACTTTACCTCGATCTATTACATCTGTGCCCTACTTTCTTTTCCCTTATTGTTCCCTCTCAAAATTTCCCAACATTATCCAACCATCCTCCAGTATCTCCCATTTTTCCTATAGCTTCTTCCCTTATCTTCAAATAGATACAATTCTCTATGCAAAACTGTCTTCATTGAATCTCAGTCTTTAATAAGACTTCTCATTTAGGTTTATTTCATGATAAAACTTTTGTATGAGTGCTGTACACCTACTGATGCCACAACATCACCCCCACTCTTCTTGAATTCATTATTCTACTCTTGCCACCCCTAACGTAACTGCAGGCTTGAAAATTACCAATGCATACTGGGTCTTTAATTTCAGTGGTTCTTTCCTCTGCAGCTTTTGACTGTTGGGGCAAGTTTCTGCTTAAGGCTGTCTTTGTACTATATTCTTCTTACTAGCCCTCAGAAAATCCACCCATACTAGGTGCTCAATTTTCCACCTCTCAGAGTATGGTTCCCAGCACTAGTCCCCAATCCCTCTTGTGAACCTGCATTACCAAATGATTGTAAATTTTGAATTAGGTATTCTGGCATAACCTAAAAACCAGCATCCCCTAGACATCAAATTTCCCACATCAACTCCTATTCTTCATTTTACATTTCTATCAAATATTCTATTATTGTCTGAGATGTCCTGCATTAAAATTCTTACCTCTCTTTCTTCCCAAATATAGTTACACCATGTATTTTCACTCTTCTTTGAAATGTCATTTGTATTCTTCCCTACCACTGATACCTTTGTAGCTAAGTAACTAATAATTCATAGCCACTTGGTTCAGGACTTCTACTCTGGCTACACATTCCTAACTGGCTCCCTGCCACTAGAGCCCCCCGCCTTTCTAGTTCTAGACGTACCCTCTAGAATACTGTCTCAAAATGCTACTCCTGGATCAGAGTCAGCCAACCCACCCTGCTGTGTCATGCCCTGATCCTACATGGCATGGCCCCAGTGTGTTTTTCTCCACCTCTGTCTCCCATTATTCTTTCACACTTCACTCCAGTAAAAATCATATTCCCCCTCAAATCTGCAGAACGCTTTTCTACTTCCACTTCTTTCGTGTTTGCTTTTTTTTTCCCCACATCAAATCCTACCTCTCCATGAAGACCTCCAGTGGAGGCCCATGGTAGGGAGATAAACGAAATCATCGGAGATGCTTTCTGGGAAAGGGAGAGACTGGAGTGGATGGTACTCTCGATTTAGTGTACATGCCGTATTAAGCATCCTTTGTGGAAAGGAACGGGAGGAGCAGAGGAAAGCTCCAAACTTCCAACCTGAAAGTTGGGATTTGGTAAACAGTGTGTGCACACCGAAAGACCACTAGCGTGCCCAACCCCCCCCCCCCCGGAAACACACGCACTCCCGGGGGAGGGAAGACAACTTTCCATCTGCACTTCTCCGAGCCGGAACGTCACCACACACCGTTTACACTCCGCAGGAAGGCTCAGACTGCGTCACCCCGTTCTACTCCCACAGCACCTCCCCCAGGTTCTCAGTGTCCCCTTCTCTCGGTCACTGCGCTCACTGCGCTCCTGGAAGACACACACCCACACCCCTCACCTCCGGCACACAGTGCTCGGGACCCAGGAAGACGGCGCCTCTTCGGGTGGGAAAGCACTGCGCCGGCGCAGGGGCTCTGACGTCCGCGTAGACAATCAATACTTGGCCTTCATACGGACTCCAGATCCCAGAAGTCTCGGCGACCGGGGCGCTTCAATATGACGTCTAGAAACCTACGCAGGTGTCCGCCTTAAATTAGACGGGATCTCTGCATCTAACTGCTCGCTTCTTGTTGAATTGTGTTGGCGGTGAGAGGAGACAGCTGTGGATGTCTCGGAGGCTTATGGTCACCCTAAAAATACTGCCCACGTGTTGTGTCACGTGCCCCCAGTCCTCCGGGGTGTGTGTGTCGGGGTGGGGGTCGGGGTCGCCTGGCGGAGAGGTGTCTCGCTGATCCTTTAGGCTCCTCCCTCGCTGGGACAGCACTCGACTGGCAGCA
>PVHY01005299.1:0-84491 GCA_004024945.1 Uropsilus gracilis
GTTAGGCAGTGCAGGAGGGGAGAGGGCTTTGCAGCCTGGAGGCATCAAAGATTCGAGGATAGCTTTGCATCGCTTTGTGCAATAAACAGGAAACTAGTTTGCAAGGAGAGAACTGTGCGTCTTTTTATTTTTTAAAATACGGAGTGTGCAGTTCCGCTGACTCTTGAATCAAGCCCAGAGGATGAGCTGTCTGTCGGTGCTGCAGTCGTGAGCCAGGCTGAGCGCCCAATGGCCGAGGTAGACTGCTTTCCAACGTCTGGCTTTTTAAGTAGAAAGACGGCTCTTGTATTCGTAGTGGGCACAGGTCTTTGCCGTTTTGGAGAGGAGAAAGCAAAGAACTGCTAGTAGTTAATGTGGAAATCAGGTACATACAAAGTTAGCTAGCGATGAGTGGGAGTGGGGAGGACCAGCTCTATTTAAAACGTGTGCCAGTGCTTATTATGTAAGAAGTGTTCTCTCCTGGTATGTTTCTGGCTGGATTTACAGATGATTTGAGGCTCTCAACAGTAATTTTTAGGGCTTATCATCTTAACATATGGACAACTTGTAAGTCTGTTTTTCCTAAAATTGGTATAAGTAATGACAATTTTTTTTCTTTAATTGGATGGGCCAAAGAAAGGCGATTTCTTATGAAAGATAGTTTTTGTTTTTATTCTTTTGATGGGAAAAAGGTGTAGAGACTTTCAGTCTTAAAGTATTTGAGTATGTACTGAACTCTTGTAAATTGGGTCCTGTGGCAACCTTATTTTTTGCTTTGTTTTTTTTAAAAGGGAGTTTATCTTAAGAGCTGTGAAACTTATTTTGGTCATCACAGTTTCCATTTCTATTTCTTATTTGACATAGTTCTGACAAAAATCATGTGAACCCTGTGACTAAAAATTCCATTTTTTGTATTGTTCAGGATGATTTGTTTGATTTCTTCAATATTCAAAACCAAAATGCAATGTTTTCAAGAAATTGTGGAATGAAGTCCCGTTTCCTGAGTCTGAACCATGCCACGTTTTGCTTATACAGGACATTACTATATTTGTAAGTGGCCATTGCTGCTTCCAAGCCTAGAAATATTATTTAATGAAGTTGTTGTCCTATTTCGGGTTAGCATTTGGTGAACTTTTTTTTTATCATTATTGGAAAGACTTTTTTTTTTTAAAGCTATTTTACTGTGTATAGCATTTTTCAGTTTGAATCTGTTCAGTTTCTGATAATTTGCTGAGACATTGTTTTGGATCATTAGTTCTCACAGGTCATGGAGGAAATTTTAAAATCTTGCTTGGCTGGTAAAATGTGCTTAGCTGACAGGGCAGGAAGGAGCTTATATATGTGGCTTTAAGTGATCGTCAACCCTGTACATTTTCTTTTCCATCAGCTCTCCTCGTGTAGGATTATTAAGTTTTAATAGAATTTTGAGTTCCCTCTGATTCAAAATTCCTCATTAGCTAAGTAAGACAATAAGATTAAAAAAAAAAAAAATTTGAACCAAACTTCTTAGAGGTATAAAATTTTCTACCTCTGGAAAAAAGACTCCATTTTTATACTTTGTGATGGTAATGCAGCGATTTGGCAGGTGTGATTTCTTGTATCTGCACAAAGGGTAAGTATTTAAATGGTTTGTGTAGGTGTTGGTTTAATGTATAGTATACACTGATTTTTTTATGATCACCACTCTACCATATGGCATTTCTACATTAGAAAGTTTCAAAATTATAAAGATTTGGGAAACAAATTTTCTTTTCCTTAGCTTTTGAGGGTATTATTTTAGCTTTGCTTTTCCATATTTTTAGTCTCTCTTCTTCCATGTCTCTGACTCACTAAAATATCACTCAGTACAGAAATAGACTAAACATTTAATAAGCAATAGCTTTGTTATTAAACAGACATTTTTCATTTTATCTAGGGTACTATTTAATGCAGAAATTTGATTCTTGAGCTTATTCTGAAAGAAAATTTGGAGGATCTGTTTTCTTGGATATTCTGTATTGACAGCTTTGGGTAACCCAGTTTTTATTCCTATTCTATTTGTGAAGAGGGAATAGTGGTGCTGAAAAGGAAATTTCATTCAGTTATGACAGTTTTTGTAATAGAGATAACCCTCTGTAAGAATTAAGCAGGTTTTTTTCTGTAGCAATTCAGATTTTGATTTTTAATGCAGAATGGTTATATTTTTAAATCCCTTTAAGAACAATAAATGGTGAGAGTTGGTATGTTTAAAAATAACAAAAGAAGGTACCAAGTCAAAGGAAATAAATGTGAACCCAAGAGTATTAACTTAGTGGTGGTTAGAAGAGCAGAAGTGTACTTATTTATATTGAATTCTAGAGTGTGGAAATATTTTTTGTTTACAAAAGCAGAAGTGTACTGATTTTGTTTTGTTTTATAGAATATGAAAAAAAAAAGTTTTCCATTATAAAAATCTGTCAATGGATCTTGGTTGGTGATTTTCACACGATTGGTTTGTGAGGAAAATCTGTAGTTCTTCTGCACTCCCAGTAGTGCATTGAGTTATTAAATCATCTAGAGAGTTTGGATATATTATATTTCATATCACTTTCTTCTTTAATTCCCCTTCTCCCTCACTCCCCCAAAATAGGGATTTTCTAGAATATTTGACAAAGAAAGTAGAAAGGACTAAAAATTACCTTAATCTTACTGTTGATAGGATGTTAATATGACTATTTTAGTATATTCCCAGGGGTTTCTCTCTCTTTTTAAATAATAAACATTTTGAGACATTTAGCTTCCTAAATAGTGTAATTTATAATAAATGTTGATTAGTGATTTATTTAGTACTTTTTTCCCCCTAAGGACACAACTATTTGGTTTTAATTTTCAAAATATTTTTTTTTTCTTTAGAAAAATTATTGAACTGGTCTAGCTCATTAAGAGTAATCAGAATAGTATCTATTTGTAAAAATGTTAGTTCTGCATTATTAGTAGAGGATATGTAACAACACTTAGATAACCAGTGATAAATGATCAATCAGTGGTCAGTAAAATCAGTTTCTCAGTAATTAAGGGTGTGCCAAGTTGAGCTGCCTTAAAAAAACAACAAACAAACAAAAAAACCAACTATCTTAGAAAGCTCTGAAAATTAGAGGGTAAAATGGAAATCCTGACAAATATTTAACCATACCATAGCAATCTGTCACTATAATTTTCTTTAGAAATAAATGTTTTCATTTGTCCTGTAATGTCTGAAATTACTGCCAAGACTAGAAATGTGTTTAGCTTTCTCAGCAAAATGCTTAAAAGGATGTTGTCAGAGCCAACATGCCACAATTATCTTTATTCTTAAAATTGTTCTCTACCCACTTTTGTTTGCCCTGTGCTCTTTTCTGCAATTCATTGGATTAATTTGCAGCTCTTATCTTGAAAGGGTGTTGGATTTAGTTTCTTTGTAAATAGTAGATTTTTTGAGAGATCCTTTAGTGCCCCCCACCCCTTTTTTTTTATTCCACTACTCCTGCTACTTGTTAATCAAACTGGGTTACAGTCAGGCTACAGGAACCTGACTCTTCCTTCATGTACCAACATGTCTGTGTGTCATGGGAAGAATTTGATGATTATTTTCTTATTTTGAAGACAGATTATGGGAATTTCAGATTAGGGGTTTAACAAGTAAGGAAACAATTTTACAAATAATGTTTCATCTATATCTTGAGTCCTCTGGATTGTATCTGTATCATGTACATTTAGTCTTGATTGTTAGTTGTGAGGAAAAGGACAGACAATGCTACGCCATCAACTATGCAGTTTTCAAATTTTTAGTGACTAATATGGTTTTTATGTTTAAAATTTGCTCTCTTTTTAAAAGAGGTACATCTCACAAATTTAGGAGTTGAATTTGCCTTTTTAAGTCAGTTGCACAAAACTGATCACAGTGGACTTTTGAAAAATAAGTTTTGAGGATGTTTAATCAGAATCTCAAGATTGCAGAGCAGACCTAAAAATGTAAATGTGAAAATACTACACAGCTAACTACAAAGCCCTAGAAATTGTAGGTGTGGCTAAGGCATTCAATTCAGTAGAGGAGTTTTTTTTTTTTTTCTTCACTACAGGATGTTAAAAGCTAGTTGAGTTGATTTAGTTTTGTATGCCATCTCTCCATAATTTTAGATTTGCTCCAAGGAAAAAAACATGGCTGCAAAGGAGAAGCTGGAGGCAGTGTTAAACGTGGCCTTGAGGGTACCCAGCATCATGCTGTTGGATGTGCTGTACAGATGGGATGTCAGCTCCTTCTTCCAACAGATCCAAAGAAGTAGCCTGAGTAATAACCCTCTTTTCCAGTATAAGTATTTGGCTCTTAATATGCATTATGTAGGTAAGTGTCTCCATCATCTTTTCTATCTTTCAGTGAGCAGTCTCATGTAGTTTATGTATTTTTGAATTTGAGTTAAATTAAGTCCAGTTGCTTTGAGATTACTGTGATATGCTCATTGAAGAGTATTGTGACTGTTGCTTATTTGTCTTACCATAGCATGAGACTTGTTAGCTAGCACCAGTGAAAAACAGTGTTGGAAAAAACTAGAAGATAGATATTTGACTTTTTCTAATTTGTCATTAATTTGGGTTTTGGCAGTGATTTGGGGAGTGAGCTTTTTAAAATGCAGTACTCTTAAGTATTTTGAATGTTGCTATCTATTGAAGATAATACATTCATTTTAGTTAAATGATAATGTACTGTTTTCTTCCTTAAAAATATTCCGTAGTGTTACTGATGTGATTCTGGCTAGTGGTAAAAGTAATACTGAGATGTTAAAGAAATCAAAAACGAGATAATATAAAACATAAAATTTATCTAGCATACAAGCCACAATGTCAAGTCAAAATGTTATTGCTATCATAACATATACAACAAAAATTAACCTAAAAAGTGAGGTTATGATAGCAATAACATATTTTGACTTGACTTTGTTTTTTTTATAACTCAAGACTAAATTTGAATGATGTGAAACAGTGATATCACTAATCTTTTAGAATTGCTCATCCCAAGTATATCTTTTATAAAATTGTAAAAGGTGGTTTTGTTTCTTGTGAGATTTTTTTTAAATATAGGACTCTACAGGGTTCCATAGTTTAGTGCTCACAGCCTCTTTCAGCTCTAGGAGAGTAGCAAGTAAGCTGTTTCATAAAGAAATACCAGATAGTGAAAAAGACTGTGTATTGGATAGAAGCCTAACACCTGGGTTACAGTAACATCACCTTTTAGACAGCACTATTTTGGAAAAGTCGGGGATGAGAAAGTTTTTTTATGCTGTAAAACACTGTAATTCTCAGCACTTTTAGTAAAGACTTTGTTATGATAGCCAATTTTTGGAAATAATTCTGACCTGTTATAGAACAACAATTGGGGACCTGGCTTAGTTCTTTAGCTTAATCAGCAAAGTAATTCACACTGTTTTTAAAAATGTGCTTATCATGTATTCTAAATTTTAAAAACAGACACCTAATAATAAGAATCATTAATTTTAGAAATTGGGTGCTGGTACAGTTGAAATTATTACTCTGGCTTGTAACTTAGGAAGCTAACGGCACCTTCAATACATTGATGTACTGTCATGGAGTAATCTCAACAGTACATGAACAGAAAGTGTCAGCTTGAACAGTTTCTTGGTTAGTGTAACTTCTGTGTTAAATAATTGTGTTCTGTTTATATGTAAAGTTGCAGTTGATAGAGTTTCACCCAGAAGTATGTTTTTAAAATTAATGGTTTTGAATTTTAATCGTTACATTCAAAAATCGAAAAACACAAAAGTGTGTAGTGAAAACTCTCTTCGTTCTATTTGCGTTCCTCTTCCCACTAACTTTTCTCACTCTTGGTCCCAACAAGTAGCAATTTTATTTCTTTTTGTATAACTTTAGAGGTATATTTTTACATGTGCAAATAAATAGAAATTGATATATAAGTGCAAGTATAACCCCAGATGATAGCATAATTTTACAGTTTTGAACCTTTTAGTTTTGCCTAATAATATATTATGTACCCATAACTACTGCTTTTAGATATTCATGAAATAAAGTTTTGTGCTGTCTTTTTACTTTGACATTTTCTGCAGAACCTTAGGTTCCAGTTAAATGATGTATTGTCCTCTTGCATTCTGTTTTAGAGTGACATGGTATTCTTGTATGGCTGTCCCGTAATTTAGTGGACTCATTACCTCATTGTTGGACTTTTTAGATAGCTTCATCACTGCTATTTTGTATGATGTTGTACTCAATAATTTTGCAGAACCATAACTTCAGCAGGTGCAAATAGAGCCTTAGTATAAGTTGCTGGAAGAGGAATAAAGAGAATATGCATTTGTAATGCTGATGGATTTGCTTTTCATGGAGTTTTATTATTTTCTATCTTCACAAGCAGTGGTTGAGCATTCCTGCAATCCTATATAGCCTTATCAAAGCAATGTTAACCAAGTTTGGCTACTTTTAGTAAGTGAAAATGGATGTTTTTTTAAAATGTAGTTTTAAACTGCATTTCTCCTATTCTAAGAGAGGATGGATTTATCTAGTTTGAGAAAAAATGTGCATTTCTTTCTCTGTGTTTGCTAGTTCCCTGCCCAGTTTTTTGAGGAATTATTAGCCTCTTACCAGTTTGTGGGAGTTTGGTGTACATAAGGGAAATTAACTCCTTGTGATGAATTAAAATTATTTTTCTAGTTTCAGTTCTCTTGAATTTGCTTATGATTTTTTTTGACATGCACAATTGGTTTTTAATATGATTAAATCAACTTTTCCATAGGATTTTGAATCAGTCTATAAAGCTTGTACCTCTGTTCTTGAGTTTATAAGGAATTTTGTCTTATCTTACTGCATTATTTTTGTGGTTAAATTTTCTTACATTTAAATCTTTGCTCCATTTATAACTTACCTGTACATATAATGTCTTACAGATATAATTCTCTATTTTTAAGATACCTATCTGCAGTCTCCTTCTGTTTATTAGTTTAGTCTAAGTTTTCCTGACTGATTATTTTGTAAATTCTCATGTTTACTTTGTTCCATGTCTGAGCTTTTTCTTCCAAGACTGTTGTGTTATGGAGGATTAGGATCACATTTTACTGTCAGAATTAGTTCCTTCTTGATTCTTTATTTCCCCTTCAGAGTTTTTCTGTTACTGTTCATTTTATAGGTGAGCTTTAGGATTATCTAGCCTTATTCCTAAACAAGGTACACCATTGACTTTTTTTTTTCTTGAGGTTGCATTATTACTAACATTTTAAGTTAGTGTGAAGAGATAGCTTAAGGGTGCTGACTCATTTCAGTATGAGAATAGAAAGCCTCCTTTGTGCAAAACTTCATTTGAGTACTCGTGTAGTGTTTTGAGGTTTTCTTCATAAAAGTCTTGGACATTTTGTTGTTATGTTCAATTTTAAGTATTTCATCTTCTGTTGCTGTTGTGAGTTTTTTCTTCTTTACATTCTCTAATCGTATTGAGTGTGAAAATCAAGGTAGGGAGTGGTATATATATGAAATAAAATCAAACCTTCAATGTGAATTTTGTCAGAAAACAACAAAGGGAACTGCTTATCCAAAGGTAATAATGGACTGTTTTGCAGAATTCTTGTGGAAACTCTATGAAAAGGTAAATGAAAATAAAATTGAAAAGCACTGAATATTTATGTTAGGTATTGTAATCAGGTTGGTGATCAAGAGCCTGCAAGAATTTAGACCAGGAAACCTGTGTTTTAAGATTGATTAGGCAGTGTATAGAATGATGGATTATTGCATGTGACAGAGAATTGGGGGTAGAAATACCAGTTGATATTTTAGGCTAGAGAGCAGAATTATCATGGTAGATGTTGGAAAGGGTGCATATGAAAACAATTCAGTTGAAACTGCCATCACTAAAATCATTAATGAACTAAAATGTGAAACTCAAGCTTCATTTGTGTTCTCATTCTGCAAACCTTCCAATATTTATAAAGCTGTTGACCATTTTCTCTTTCCAAATACTAGGTAGTGTTTCTGGATTTTTTAAAACTATTCCTTCTGACTTTGTCACTGTTTTTCCTTTAGCCTTCTTACTGTTTATATTACTCAGAATTTGTAATCAGTCTTCCACTTTTGTTGTTTAGTTGATTAAGCTGCAGATCTCTACTTCCACTTTCTTTTCTGACACTTTAGTCTGGAGTTAGTGTCCTCTGCTGTTACGTATCCAGTTCATACCTCCTCAACAGTATTAGTTGTGCTGCCTCTTAAACTCCAGTGTGAACTCCTTTAAGGAGGGAGTAGGGCATTGGTATTAGTATTTCCAGCACCTGGGACTGCCTGACCCCAAATGAGTGAATTTCTAACTTCTTGTTAGCTATCTCCACTTAAATATTCTATATAGCCACTTCAACTTACCACCTTTCCCTTACCTCAAACCTCTTCCTCTTGCTATATTTCCTATCTTAAAATGCAAAACTGTCCTCTTGAGTATTAAGGCTAGAAGCCTGAGAAAGAACTTCACTTCCTTGTTCATAATCACTCACCCAGAGAACACTGCTAAGTCCTATTTAAAGATGTATCTCATTGTTCACCCTGCCAGTCCCATACCCAAAGCTACCATTTTATTTCAGGGCCTCATTTTTTCCTCCATTACTACACTAATCTTTAAGCAGTGGAATTCTGCATTTTTAATTATAAGCTATTGTATTAGCTTCATTTTTGTCAATTTAGTTTACTGTGGTTTTGGGTAATCCTGTAGATGAATAGTGTTGCATATTTATATTGACATTCATTTTGGCATACAGTTTTCAAATAAGATGATGTACATATTGTACATTCAGATTATTCATACTCCTTTCATTCTCTAAAGTGATTACAATCCCTCAAAAATCTTATGTGATCTAACTTTTTATTATCATAGTTATTTTCCACTGGAATGTGAAAATAGTGGTATATTTGAGCCCCCATTTATGCTTTTTTCATTGTTGGTTTTTTTCTTATATCACCTCGAAGGGGAATTTAAAGGACTCAAGATTCACTAGCTCCTTCTAAACTTCGATCAAATACGTGGCTTTATTTTGAGACTTCAGCCACCAGTTTTACAACCTCATCTCCCAAACCCTGTATACTCTGCATCCTAGTCAAACTTACAGAATTTACTGTCCCCTGAAAGTACCCTTTTGTACTTTTATGGTTTCCATTCCTGCTATAAGGAGTCATTCTTATAGCATTATGTCATTACTGCTATATAAGAAGTTTAGGTCAAGCTTAATTACTTAACCAGCCATAGCCCTTCTAATATTTATTACAGCAGCAATATTGTATCATACTTTCCCCCCAACTAGACAGATATCTTTTCTCTAACCTTCCACATCTAAGAATGCATGTGGGTTATCTTTCTACATAATAATGTTGATTGACTACATAATTGAAACAATGAATGAAATGAATATGTTCAGTCTGGAGAATTTGGTGACTGATTTTATGAAATATACAGGGGAAGAGCAAAGGTGAGAATATTTAGAAAGAAAAAATGATAGTTTAAGGATACTGTTATTAAAAGACAATATTTTAGGAGTGGTTTCATGCAATAGACTGATTAGAAACTCGATAGCTACAAACTCTATACTTAAAAATAACTGTCCTTTACAATATCTCTAAAGAGTTGTTTGAAATAGGGCTTAACAAAATAAAATGGGGAAGTTATTTTCAGAAATTTTAAAGAAATGAATTATCTATGCTCCTACTGGATTGCTCTTACAATTAGGTGCATAGATAAATCTGATTTCTACCTCTTTAGTCCCTGGTATACTTCTTTAGATTTAAGCATGATTAATTCAGCATGAAAGGGGGCTTGGATGCTAAGTTAGGATATCTATGTCCTGATTAAGACTCATAAAAAGCTAGGCTGGAACCAGATATTGCCAGACATAGAATGTTTAGACTGAAAAGATTCTGAAGAACCAGGTTTGAGAAAAAATTGAAGGTTCTAGATTAGGAGCGTTATCTATAGGATTAGGATGGTTTTGAGAATATTGTCCTATTAATGAAGTAGGAGGTGGTGTGGGTGAAGGAAAGAGTGAACAAAGCCAATTGTATAGGTTAGGGAAGAGAAAGAGAAGGGTAGCAGTAAGAGAAATACTAGTAAGAGAAAGGATACTGAGGTCTCAGGTACAGAATGGATTTGGAGACTGGGAGAGGGTGAGTTCACTTGTTGAAGGAGGAGGGAACTAGTTTATACTTGTTAAATGTGAGACATTTGTGGAATATATCTCAGACATGAGCTGTGAAATATCTACTTCACATAAGAAAGGATTAAGATTTTTGACTTGTGTAGTAGATTCTCAGTAACTGTTGATAACCACATGTCTGGAAAAATATATATTTTAAATTAATAAAATAATTGTTTGGGCCATATATTTATTTGATAGAAAAGTAGTCTTTTAGGGACTGAATTTTTTTATGTTTGTTTGAGGAGGTGAAAAGAAAAGAGGGGAGGATTTAGACAGTATGAGGAAATCCATGCCACAGAGTCAGAAAATAACATTTTTTGGCTTGTTACCTTGGGTGCTGAGATGAAGAGCAGCAGGATGTCTCATAGGAAGTTGCTGGCTGCCCAGTTTTCAGAATGGATGGGGACACAGATTTGTAGGAGTTTTGTGCATTGTAGTGAATAAAGAGGAGAAATAAATGGTTAGAAAATATCAGTTGTCAGTGTAGATAGTTTATTTATTTATTTGTTTGTTTGCTTATTTATTTAGAGACTAGGTCTAGCTATTTTTGCCCGTGGAACTGCAGGCTCTCGTTGCCCGGGGTACCACAGACTCAAGCAATCCCCAGCCTCAGCTTCCCAGGTAGCTGGGATTACAGGCGCGCACCACCACGCCCAGCTATTTTTTTTTTGGGGGGGGGAACTAGGTCTCGCTATGGGCCCCAGGTGGGACTTGAACCACGATCCCTAGCCCCGGCCACTTCATAGGCTGAAGCTTACAAGCATGAGCCACCGCGCCCGGCCAGTGTAGATAGTTTATAACAGTAGAGTGAGAAAAATAAGTGATAAGAAAAAAGGAAAATCAGAGAAGTGTTTCTTCAAGATTGGGAAAAGAACCTTGCCCATCTTTTGAAAACAGGTCAGGACTGGTGTCAGGGAGCTGTAGAAGTTGGTCATGGAAGGTCTTAGACAAATGGAAGGGCAGCTTTTCAGGAGGGACTTAAAATTCAATTCTCCCGGGGCTACAGAGTACAAGGATTGCTGTAGAACAGAATAGTAGACATGAGGATAGGTAATAGAAGTCCTGTTCTTTGTGTGATGTGTTTGATTATAAGGTAGGACAATCTATGAAAGAAATAAATGCTTTCTGTCTTGAACAATAACAAAAATCCATCATGATTTTGCTGTTAAACTTTTTGGTGGTGAAGTACAAAAACCTCAAAAGTTGCTGAAATCTAATTGAAAGTAATTTGCTTCCAGCTCTTTTTATTAGTGTAATTAATTGGGTGAATAAATTTAGAATTCTTTTTATTTACATCTCTCCTAATTTCTGCTGCAGGTTATATCTTAAGTGTTGTACTGCTAACCCTGCCCAGACAGCATCTAGTTCAGCTTTACCTATATTTCTTGACGGCCCTGCTCCTCTATGCTGGACATCAGATCTCCAGGTAAGACAGTCACCCTGCTTTTTAAATATATTGAACTTAATTGTTTTTCTTTACCTATGAAATACTCAGGAATACTGTTAAGAAGTGACACTTCATTTGGGGAGGGGATAGGGGGAGAAGTGAAACTTGAGTAGGTTCTTGGATACTTCTAAATGACTATCATACAGAAGTACTAACTGGGGCTATGGCAAATTTTATTTCCTTTACAGATAATCTTACTATGAAATGGACCTTAAGGTGTTGTTTGCAAAGATTATTGCCTGAGGGAAGAATTTCCCAAGCCAGGTCTATTGTGAACTTTTTAATACTCATATGACCTTGGCACCGCCATCATTTCAGGAATTCAGCTTGTGCCTATGAGGATCACCTTAAGGTGCATAGTGTATAATTGATATAAATCATTTGATGAGAATAGCACAGAACTTCTTCCACTTTAACAGTTATATCTTTTTGCCTAGGTGTACTAACCCTCAATTTTTAAGACTCAGGTCAGCCACCATATATAAGCTCCTGTTTTGGAATAGCATGTTAAAGTACAAGTGAACCAAAAATGGCACAGTAAATATAATGGCATAGGATAAATTTGGGGGGGCAAAATTCTTTTGTTCTGGTTACACTGTATAACCATAATAAAATATGCTCCTAATTCTAAGAAGAGTGACAGTTGCCTTGCATGTATAATTGTAAGAAGATACAGTTGTCTGGTAAGAGGTCTGAAGCAGATTTTGGTGTAGAATTGAACTTTGTAGAAATATCTTTTTTTTTTTTTTTGGAAACTGGGTCTTGCTATTTTTGCCTGTGGAACCGCAGGCTCTCGTTGCCCAAGGTACCACAGACTCAAGCAATCCCCAGCCTCAGCTTCCCAGGTAGCTGGGATTACAGGCATGCGCCACCATACCCAGCTATTTTTTGGAACTAGGTCTCACTATACGGGCCCCAGGCGGGACTTGAACCGCGATCCCTAGCCCCTGCCACTTCATAGGCTGAAGCTTACAAGCACAAGCCACCGTGCCCGGCCAGAAATAGCATTTTCCTTTTACTAGAATTGTCACTGATGACTGCTTTTTTTTTGAGACTAGATCTCTCTATTTTTGCCCGTGGAACTGCAGGCTCTCATTGCCCGGGGTACCACAGATTCAAGCAATCCCCAGCCTCAGCTTCCCAGGTAGCTGGGATTACAGGCAAATGCCACCATGCCCAGCTATTTTTTTGGAACTAAGTCTCGCTATGGGCCCCAGGCGGGACTTGAACTACGATCCCTAGCCTGGGCCATTTCATAGACTGAAGCTTACAGGCATGAGCCACCGTGCCCAGATGAAGATTGCCTTTTCATTCGGCCATCAATTCCTATTCCTTTCCTCCCCTAATATAAAATAATACTGTTTACTGTAGATAGTTTTTGGGAAATAAAGAAAATTTAAAGATAGCAATAATCACCTGAAATTCTACCCAGACACATACTTGTTAAGATTCTAGTATTTTCTCTAGTTTTTACTACCTTCCAGTTTCCCCTACTTTTGTGGATACAAAAGAGTGGTAATTGTCACTGAGTCTTGGTCCCTCTTGTTAAGGCAATACCTCCATTTTCCTTAATATTTCATGGTTATTTCCTAGGGGCCCCTGAAACATTTTCCAGAAACTTGGTCTCCTTATACTCCTCTTTTCCTGCCTGGTGTTTTCTCTGCTCAAAATGGTACCGGGAGGTGATGTCTTAAAGGATTGCAAAGTCTGAAGCTACCAGAGTAGGGCTATACTTGTCATTCTCACCATGTTTCATATCAAGTTGTGTTTTACTTTAAAATGGAAACAGTGCCTTTTCAATCTGTGTTCCACAGGTAGGTTCTTGTGCCTTTGACTCTTTCATGGGAATAACTTCAGCCTTTCCTGTGTCCTCCATAGAGCTTTGGCTGGGCGACTCAGGGCCAGTCTCGACACAGACGGTATAATTTCCTTTCCAAAATGCTACCCGCAACCCCAAACCTTGGTGCAGTCTTTTGTGTGATCTTCCAGGCCCCCCCTGAATCTCAGCTGAAGCTGGAGATACTTCCCCATGTTTTTAAAGCTAAAATTGTTCCTAGACAGCACAATAGTTAGGATATAGACTCTGTTGTACCCCTTCTTGTGTATCCTGCACCCCTGGACATCTAAGACAATGAGTAAATTGGTTCAAATGAGTAAATGGGTTCAAATTCCACATTTTTGATTTATTGTACTGTGTAACTTGATGTCTCATCAGAAAAATAAGCCTCAGTTTCCTCCCCTAAAATGGTTGTCATATGGGTCTGTTGTAAACATTTAGTTAGATAAGTATATAAAAGGTTCTTAGCACAATTCTGATAAACTCAGAATTTTAATAGCAATATGTCTTTTTTTGTTGTTGTACAGCATTGCTTTGTGAGCATTTTTCAGAATGTTTAGCCTTTAAAAATGTATTTTTAAATAGAGTATTCCATGGTACAGCTTTGTTGCGTTAGGTTTCAGAGTTTGTATGGTTTTGGTGATCAAAAAATCTCAATGTTGAAGGTTGAGCTATTAAAAAGATTGCTTTTATTAATTCCTATAGTTCTGGGTGAAAAACAGTGAATGTCATTTCTGGCTTTCTGGTTTCCATATGGTTTATTGGTGTAGCGATGTCTGAAGCCATGAAACTCTATTTTCATCTACAGCATAAAATTCCAGTCTTTTCTAGGGAGGTCACTGTTTAATACATATGGGAAAAAGATGCCCTTAACAATGTCCACATAGGGGCATACCTTTTTCTATCCGTTCTTCTATGGCAATCTTAAATTCCTAGTTTATTTAGTTGGTGGGGATTTTTTTCTCTAGTGTTTAAAGTTTGTTTATTAGAAAGTTTAGACACTTTCAGTAATAAACAGAATTGTAAATAAATTTTATCCAGTGAAGAATGAAGTATCCTATACTTAATGTATCCTATACTTCATTTCATTTTGGATTTGGGATTTACAGATTGAAAAATAGGAGTAGGCAAGCAGCCAGGAAGGGATGATCCTAGACTTCAACTTGGAGCTCCATTTTCTGTTCCCCGTTCAGTCCTCTTGGCAGAGGAAGAAAAATTAGTTTCAGAGTTAAACTAGATATGACATTTCACTACTTAGATAATACGTTATCTTGGCGGATTACTTGTCTGAAACTGTAAAGCAGAACAATGCCCATCTTGGATTATTTTTGACATTAACAAATTTGACTAGCAAATTTAAAGATATGGCATACTTTAATAGTTTTCCTCTTAATATAATTTGCACTTCACATGCTGTCATGAAAGCATATAAAGAAATTTTTGGAATTACCCTTGTTTGAAAGGATGAATGGCTGGAATGTACAAACTATTCTGAATTGGCCAGTGCCTCAGGTGACCTAAGAGACTGCTGTTAGTGAAAGTATTTAATCAGTGGGTGAAATGGTAACCTGGGTTTTGTTGTTGTGTGTTTTTCATTACTTTTGTGCTCTGTATAGCAAGCATTCTTCCAGTTTAAAGCTATCCCTGAGGCCTTTTTCATACATTTTACTCATTCCTTATGACTCCAGTCAGTTTTAGTCAAAGGAGGACAGGCTGCTGGGGGACTAGAAGTAGATTTTCAGTGTTTGTTTTTTTAGTGCCCAGTGAATATTCACATTCACAAATGATACAAAAGGAAAAAGACTTAAGAGGGGAAAGATTTTATTCAGTTGCAAATAGCATGGCAGGAATTCTTGCTTTTTGGTAAACTTAATACATGTTACCATTCAGATCTTCTAAATTGAAGATTTGTAATACTCCTTTTGAGCATTTCATTTGATCCAGTTTTAAAATAGTTATAAAGTTCTGTTACAATTTAGAATTTTAAAGACTAGTTTCAGACTAATCTTTAGCCAGAAGTGACTCATGGAATTTTGAGTAATTCCTTCTCATGATCATTCTTATGTAGGCTTTCTGTCCTGTTTTCCTATTTGTGAGCAACCCAGCCTATTGGGACTGAGTGACCTACAGATTTCTTTGCCAGTATGAAGTACCTGAAATTGTATGTAACTTGGACATAGAGATCTTCATTTGCTTCGGTCTTTATTTCAGTGCACCTGTATAGTTTGGGGGGCAGTTTCCAGAATTCTCTTTGAAGAAGACAGCTCATGGTGGCTGTGTGGTGAGATCAAGCCTTCAGCCACTGTCTTTTTGGGCCTGCTGTCTGCCTGAAGATTCCCAATAATTTTTTGTCTCAAGAGGCAGGAGTTGTGGAGAACAGGTTGGCTTTCATTTCTTCATTGGAATAATGACAGATCATGTAGATGGGACAGAAATGGGGTAGTGGTAGATTACTACCTTGACAGGAACAATTCTCAGACTTGTGTGGGAAGAAGCTATACAACATCATCTGGGCGTTATTCTGACAGCCTGAAGGTTGATAATTCTTTTGAAATGCAGACATTCCTTCCTGTCCTATAACCTCAGCAAATCACAAAGTAATGAATGTGAGGAGAGTAAAACAGAACTAAAAAGGAAATTACTAAAGGATTAGAAAGTGGAGAGGAGGCTGATTAAAAAACCCAGAAGAATATAGGGTAAATAAGGCCGGGCACGGTGGCTCATGCTTGTAAGCTTCAGCCTATGAAGCGGCTGGGGCTAGGGATCGCGGTTCGAGTCCCACCTGGGGCCTGTAGCGAGACCTAGTTCCAAAAAAAATAGCTGGGCGTGGTGGTGCGCGCCTGTAATCCCAGCTACCTGGGAAGCTGAGGCTGGGGATTGCTTGAGTCTGTGGTACCCCGGGCAACGAGAGCCTGCGGTTCCACGGGCAAAAATAGAGAGACCTAGTCTCAAAAAAAAAGAAAAAAAAGAATATAGGGTAAATAAATGAAAAGGAGGTAGTTACACTAAGCATTTCATAATGTATTACTCTGTAAAATAAGTGATATTTAAAAGAAGTAAAAGAACTAAAAGAAGTGATAATCTAGCATTGCTTGTATATCTACCATTGTTTCATGTATATCTTCCCTCTGAGGAGTTTCATGTCTGCTACATTCTTCCTGGAGCCTGGTAAAGTGCCAACAATATTAAATACACGTGTATATATTTATATATGAAATTATTAGTTTTATAAAAAGCTTAGCTGTTGAGTCTCCTTTCAAGTTTTGTTAAGTAAATGCTGAATTTAAAGTAAGAGACCCTAAAGAAAGACAAAGCAGCTTTTAAGAGGATGAGGTAAATTGGTATATGAAATAATGCAAAGCTACCAAATGTCTTAGCAATAAGAAATTCTGGGATAATGCTGTTTTTGCCGAGTTATATTACCTGCTGTCAATATTAACAAAAGCAAACAAAGGAAGGAAATGGGACCAGGAATTCAGCTTGGCAGTCTCCCCTCCCTTGTCATTAGTGAGAGCGCCTGGGGACTGAGGCTCTTTTGGGGTTACTTTTAAAGTGAACAATTCTGTGACGTACACCACATTCATAATGTTGTAAAACCAGTTATCATGATTTAATTCCAAAGCATTCTCAGCCCCCCAGAATGGAGCCCTTTTTCGTTCCCTCTTCTCCCGCCCATGGAAAACTGCCATCTGCTTTCTGTCTTTGTGGGCTTTAAGCTGCACCTGTTGGAATGGAAATGAAGTGGTCAAATATATTGACTTTAGAGACCTAGGTGGTTCTGGCATTCAGATCTCAAATATAAATTTAGTTCTTTAATCACATTTTCAAATACTTTGTAAGTGTAAGTCGCATTTGTGTTTGTGTATTTTGTTTTAAACTTAGTAATTCTCTTAATGCTTTATATCCTAAAGCTAGAAAATACAGTAATTCCCTAGATGACACATGGTCATCTAGACATCAGGTACTTGTGTATATTTGCATGTCTAGTGTTTGTACCTTTCTATAATAAATACTGACCTCTTGGACTGGATCGTTCTATGTGCTATAGGAGGATGTTTGGCAACAACCTTGAGCTACGTGCCAGTAGCAGCTCCCACCTCCAAATTTTGACAACGAAAATGTCTCCAGACTTTGCAGAATGTCCCCTTACTGACACAATCACCATTGCATTAAAATCTTTCCTCTTGAGAATTTTGGTTTTTCCTTTCAGTAGAAGGAGATTTGTCAGTACATTATTTATTCGCTATATAGTCATTATTTCCGGTTATACTTAAATTGAAAAAAAAAATCAGAGTGAGAGAGGAGAGATGCGAAGTCACCCATAAATCCTAGTTATTGATTTTTATAATTGGCATCCAAACTACGCCATCTGTAGCAAATTTTTGCTTTACTTTAATTTTGAATTTTGACAGTAATCAATTTTTTGATTATGGAAGGGTCATGTCTTACTTGACTGTGCTTGCTATGCTATGCTAAAGGAATTCAACTTGATTGCCTAATAGGTAGTAGTAGTTTCATGGAAAAAGTAAATAAAGCCATATGCATTTGTTCAGAAATTCTTGAAACATTCAATCTGTTTTAAAATATCAATCAACAGTTGAGGAAAAGAGAATTACTTTCCTTGATGTTAAAAGTACCCATTGTTTTCTCTAATGTAAAGACTTTTTGGCTACTAAAATCTTGGTGTTTCTCTGTACCCACATGTTAAAAATGAATTAAATTTAAAAAGAAATTATTTGATCTAAAATTTGTTACAGAATAAAATTTGTAACCTAAGTATTTTCATTTTAATCATGGATATTCTACAGAGTTAAAAAAATAAGTTTGTAAGAATTGTATTGCTAATGCCAATTTTCTAACGATTTTGAGGTTTTACTATAAGTATTATTGTAGATAAAACCTTGGGAGGGATGGAGGAAGAGAACTGAAAGTGAGGAATGTCATTGTAACATTCGTAGGTAGTATAAGTTAAGTTTTAGGGTTGAAGATGACATCTCAGTTGGCTTTTTGTTAGATGTATATGATTTTTAAGAAATCCATGAGAGGAAAGAAAACCCCACAAAATGGAGCGTTTGCTGTCTTCTGTATCCAATGAAATTCAGTTTCAGTAAATTCCAGTGCATGGGAGGAGGAGATGAAGGTGACCCTTATAGACTTCTTACTCCTTAAATTTTTTCTTTGTATCTCTGGGGAGAAGAGTTACTAGTGTTGTATGCATTTTCTGAGAATACCAAACTTTACCTGCTCCATTCTCCCCCATCTTAGCTTGATGTAAACTAATACTTCTGATACTTTTACTTAGGGACTATGTTAGAAGTGAACTGGAGTCTGCCTATGAAGGACCAATGTATTTAGAACCTCTCTCCATGAATCGATTTACGACAGCCTTAATAGGTGAGTATTATGAAAGAATACCCATACAGAGGAAGCTATAAAATGGCTAGGTACTTCTGGTGAATCTTTCCAATACAGACACACACCATCGTTCATTGTTTTTTGACTTTCCCCCATGTTTCTTAAGTGTTTATAAATTGTTTATGTGTTTCAATTAAGATATTTTTTACTCAGTGTTCTTTTAATCATGTTATACATAGCCCTTGGTTGTTTGCATTTTTTATGGTAATTTAAGTACCTGGGAAGATTAATTTTTAAATAAAGTTGATTCTTTGTAAGAGTAAAATAAAATTTTGTATCTTAAATTTATTTATTACTGCTGTAAGTTACCACCCTCCTATAATCCAAGCGCTGTGAGGCAAGAGGCCCAGGATTCCTTGAGTTCACGAATTCGAGACTACCCCGGGCAACATAGTGAGACCTGGTCTCTAAGAAGCATCCGGCTGCGGTGGTGGGCACCTGTAATTCCAGCTACCTGGTAGGCTGAGAGTGGGGATCACTTGAGTTCCCTGGATCGGAACTACCACGGGCAATGTAGCAAGACCTAGTCTCAAAAAAACAAAACAAAAACTCTCACCCTATCATCATGAATAAACTGCCAGAAACATCAAGAACTTGAGTCAGAGTTTAAAATATTCAGATAGTAGAATGTTAAAAGCAGGATTGGCCACGACCTGTGAACAATGTAGACACAATCTAGAGCAAGGTTCCAGGCCTTACATGCCAGGGTTGTGATAACTGAAGTGAGAGAAAACCTGGTTAGTGACTCAAGTTCACCAAATAGTGGTTATAAAAAGATCGTGGGAGATTGAAGGTTTTCTTCAGAATAAAACTCTGAAATACCTTCCCTGCCCATTACTGTGGAACTTTTTGAGAGTCACTTGTCAGTGTGATTGGCATGCATATATGTGTTATGTGTGTATTTCTTTTTCTGTGTTTGTGGTATTGTATACTGTGTACTGGTATCTTACCAATCTTGCAAAATTGAAAGCTGCACCCTCCAAAGCTGAAAGCTGCACCCCCCAAAGCTAGCCACATGTGACTGTTGAGCATTTGAAATGCAACTAGTTTAGATTAAGATATACTATAAATATAGAACACACCTATTTTTTTCTGAGACTGAGTGAAAAAAAATGGATGTTATTAGTATTTATGGTTAAGTGTCTATATGAAAATATTTATGTATATTAGGTTAAATTAGGCATATTAGGTTAAAGGGGGTTGTTAATTCCACCTGATTCTTTTTTCTTTTTCAAATGAGGCTGCTAGAAAATTAAAAATTACATAAAGGCCAACAGTAGGTTGACTGACTGAAGTGTATCAACTTTGGGGTTTTCCTGTCTGATATGTGTTGTCAGGGATGTTAGTTTCCTTTGGATAAGAATACCCGAGTCTTGGGGATTTTTTTAAGGTTCTCTTCAAAAGGGACCTTTAGAAGTTTGAGAAGACCTCCCCGCCCCCCGCAACAGGGATTGAACTTCTAGATTCCTAGGAGCTAAAGTAAGGGAAAAGCCTCAACTTTATTATTTCTCTATTATAGGAGCAGTGATTTACAACCTACAATTTGGTGATACACCTTCAGATCTCGCCACCATAGCACCCCATAATCCTGCACTGTACAGGTCCCTTGAAAAGCCTCAACTTCCAGTTTGAAAGTTTTAGTTGTCAGTAGATTGAGAATGTGTAATTCAAAAGCAAAAGGACTTCCCTTAGGGACAAGAGAATATTAATCTTTACAGAATAGATTTAAAAAGACAATATAGACAAAAATAATGTTGCTTTATAACTTTCCTATGAGTTGATGTATTCAATAATGGTAATATGCAATTATGAAAATATTTGCTAGGTTAGAAATCTTGTATTCTTATTCTGTCATCAGTGAAGTTTAGTGTAAATCTGAACATTACCTTAAATTTTCCCAACAGTGGCTTATTCAACTAAGATTCAGTTACTAGGAAATTAAACTATAAACTATTAAGTAGAGTTTTTTTCTTTGAACCTTAATTTTTAAATTACTTTGTCCCTTTCCTTCCATTCCACTAATGAACTTTTAAAGAATTTAACAGTTTAAATGTGTCACCTTTACTTAGAGTTGCAGACTTCCTTTGAAAGATTTCCAGTACAGCAGCCCTCAGGTCCGAAGAGCACACTGTGGTTTTGATTTATTCAGAATTACTGGTAGGAACAGGCACATGGGAATAAACAACCTCCTATTCTTCTGGAACTATGAAAGCGATTTCCACTAACAGATGACTTCTTCCCTTTTTCACCTAAATAGGAGTTCGCCTAAAAAAAAATTACAGTAGCACCTGAGGCATATTCTTCTATGAAAGAGGATAATTGAAGCATGTAACCCCAGAGCTGAAAACAGAATGTGCTGGCTTAGGTCAGGGAACTTTGAGAGCTTACAGGAAGTTTACATCATGCGGAACAAGGAAATTTAGACTTCAGAGCAGGAACAGAGGGTGTGATGTGCCAGCCTGACAGCTCAAGTCCTGCCCAGTGTTAAAGCTCTCTAAGCTCTTGTTTCTTCAGAGTTTTTGCTTTTGAATTTTTAATTAAAGAGATAGACTGATTAAAGTCAAGAAACTCCACCTTTTATGGTGAATGTTGACTGTCTCCCACCCCGCCCCATTTCCCTACCCTTTTCTAACTCCCCTTCCCTTCTTCCAATATGCACTCTTTTATTTCTTGAATATATTACCTCTTTGAAGCTATTACAGTTTGTTGAAGATTTTTTTATTCCTTGCATTCTCTCAGATTTTTTTCTTTTTGGTCTTTTCATTTTATAGAATAGCTGTGTTTCTCAAGCCTGTATTAGATTCACCTGGTTATACTAAATAATGAATTATACTGATTCCTGTGCTCCAGTTGAGGCTGATTAAACCTTGAATTATACTTACGTATCCAGGGTTCTTGACTAAATCATTTATATTGAAGTGAGTTATTACGTTATTTATGAGAATCGCCTTAGATAGTAACCAATTAGTTAGGTTCCACTGTGGGTGATGAGTGGGACTGGCTGTTTTGAGAGATTTTCCCATGTGGGTTTTCATAGGTATTTACATTTTGATAAGTCAGTTTTCCCTAGGAGGACCCTTCCTCCCCATTCGGATGACTCATGTAGGTGCCTGGAACTGTGTCACAACACTCCTGACACTATGCATGGAGATCTCATCTTTCAGGGTGCATGCTTTTATTTTAATCCCCCCCTCCCCGTTGGTAAGGGGTAAAAGCTGTCCCTTTCCAGAGAGCAAATTTCAGTCTCCAAGATTGGGAGAGAGTCCTGGCTAATACCACAGCTGCCTTCTCCTTGTTTTTAATCCTCTAAGGTGGTATTGATATATCTCATTTGGTGGCCTTTCTTGTTTTTTTATTGTGGATTTTTCTTTTTTTTATGCCTTCATGACAAGTTTTTCACAGTATTTGAGTATAAGTATTTTTGCCTTTGTGAGAGAAAATACCATGTGCTTTGTAACATAACCAACTGTTAAAAATATTTAGCCTTAAGTAAAATAGTTGCCATTTTTATGTTCTTCTAACAATGATATGAGTAGAACACAATCCAGAACTCCAAAATAGAGTGTATTGCACTGAATGTATATTTTTTTTGTCTTCACTTGAAAGAAAAAGAATTTGACTAAATGATTCTTAAGTTTATCTGGAAGATGATGTCTCAAGAATATACGCGAATTTCTGAAAGGCACTGTGAAGTGGATACTGGTACGATCATTGACATGAAACAGCATGGTCCTGCTATTAGAGTGAATGTTTGAACAAAAATTGATTTCCAACCCAGATAGAAGGTTATTTTATATTAAATAATTTATTTATATATAAATTTCACATCTTTGTAATTCCTGGGGTTCACCCACCACCTTCCCTCCGTTAACGTTTCCACCCCCCCCAGCTGTGTACTTTAGTTTGGTTTGTTAGCTTGTTTTGACTTTTCCTCATGACTTTTTGTTTTTTTCCTATGTCCCATATATTAGTGAAACCATTTGGTTTCTGTCTTTCTGATTTGTTTCTGCTAATATGATTTCTTCTAAGTACATCCCTGCTATCATAAAATCATCAAATTTGTCATTTTTAATTGATGAGTGATATTCTATTGTGTATATATACCACATCTTTTTCATCCATTCATCTGTTTTGGGACATTTGAGTTGTTTCCATGTCCTTGCAATTATAAATAGTGCTGCAGTAAACATCCGGGCAACAGGTGTCCCTTTTACAAGCATTGAGGTCTCTGTTGGGTACATTCCCAGAAGAGCAATTGGTGAATCAAATGGTAGCTCCATTTTCATTAGTTTGAGGGCCCTCCACACAGCTTTCCATAGTGGTTGAACTAGTTTACATTCCCACCAGCAGTGTAGCCAGATAGAAGTTTACAGCATATTTTGAAGTATGTTATAGGGACATAACAAGTTAATGAGAAAAGGAGTAAATGATTCCAATAGCTAGCTTTGAGACAACTGACTAAACTATCTGAGGAAACAAAACTTAGATCTCTTCTTTTTTCTTATTCCAAAACAAAATGCATTGATTTTTATTTTATTTTTTGCTGTTACTTTTGAAATTAAAAATTGCTAAAAGAAAATGTAGGCTATCCCTTGTCTATCATGAATGAGAGAAATTGCAGAATTAACTGTGGCAGCAGCAGTGGAAATTATGAAGTCAGTAGGTGTGACTGCTTACAGTAAGCACTTCTGTAAAAGAAGAATATAATTAAAAACATTCACAGATGACATTTTGGAAAAACAATCACAACAAAGGATTAATAATTTGATCAAGCAATAAAAGCATTTACATCTTGGCAGAAGAAAGGGCACAGAATATGGACCAGCATTTCACCAACTAACTGCAAATGCTTTTATGTACTTGTAATATTTAATGCTACTGGCAGCCAATAAATTTCTATTTTTAAAAATCTTAGGAAATACTCCTTGCTCTTCCCCTCCTTAAATTATATTCACTGTTGACAACACAATAGGAAAATGAACATCTGTACTCTTGGCATTCGGTTTCTGAATGATAATCTGACAGTGGATGCCCAGAGCCATATAAAAAGTTTCTTCTGACTCAGTAATTTTACTTTTCAGGAATTCAGTTGAAGAAAGTATTAGGAAATTCAAGTAATTGATACAAAGATATGATAAACAGACAAACTGAATCATAGAAATCATTTTAAAATTATGAAATACAATGGAACCTGTCAAATGCTAATATTTACACAGGCATTGACAACTAAAAAATAAACTGTATGTTTATTATGTGATTGAACAGAAATAACAAGAGTGGTGTGGAGAGATGCCGCCAGTGTATTAACTGAAACTGATTATATGGTGTGTATATGTATACTGTGAGCTCTTTTATGTAATGTTTGTATATATCACATGCATAGGAAAATCTGAAAGGGTAACATGAGTAACTTAACTTTCACTGAGGTCTAATTAGGCTTCAGCTACAATGCTAATGCTTTACATACAGTGCTTCATTTAACTCAAGATACTAACAGTGGCACTTTTGGGTGGTTGAATTATGAAAAGTTGAGGTATTCCCCCCTTTTTTCTTCCAATTGTCTTTTTTGAGTTTTCTATAATCATGTGTAATCCTTTGTGTAAACAATTTGTTGCTTAAACTTTTTGGAATTTTAATCTTCACTATTGGGTCATTTGTGAAGGCTTGCATGAGCCTGTGAAAAACAGATCTAAATCTTCAGGACAGATCTTGAAGAAGTATGATCTTAGGTTTTTAACTGTCTTTATATTTTCTGTTTTGCCTATTGTTCACAGCAGTTAAATATTAAGGACCTTTGAAAAAAGGATCTATACATAGTCACTGATTTATTATAATAATTGAATTTGGCATTGTATGAATTCATATTGTCCGAGCCATCTGGAGGTGACCAAGACCGGTGGATATTTGTGTTGTGTTTTTCAAATCGAATCCTAGGGAATTGGTATTCAGAGTTCAGAGTTCATGTGTATATGCCATTATCGTCAGGTGAAGTTAAAAATTGATTAAAAATATTATCTAAGATCATAAAAGACTTCTTCAAAAGACGTCATCCTTATTGAGAATTTTTTTTGTTTGTTTTTATTTCATGGTACTGAGTGCTAAAAATGAAATGTCTTCTGCTCCCTGTTTTAGGTCAGTTGGTGGTGTGTACATTATGTTCCTGTGTCATGAAAACGAAGCAGATCTGGCTCTTCTCAGCTCACATGCTTCCTCTACTGGCACGACTCTGCCTGGTTCCTCTGGAGACCATTGTTATCATCAACAAATTTGCTATGATTTTTACTGGATTAGAAGTTCTCTATTTTCTTGGGTCTAATCTTTTAGTCCCATATAACCTTGCTAAGTCCGCATACAGGGAATTGGTTCAGGTAAGTCTGATGACCACATGCAAGTAGATAAAATCCTGCGTAATACTAAGCATGCTAAAGATTTAATAGTTCACTCCTATTTCACAGTCAGTGGTCCTTGTATTCTTTTGGGCAATTTCAAAGTTGCAACTATTTTCAAACCAATTAGGAGCATCTGAAATTATTTATTATATAATTTTGTCAAGAGACAGTGAAGTGATTGGACACAGACTCTTGGGGTGTTTGCTTTGGGGCTGCTGTATAGTAACTATGTAACCAGGGGTGGTTACTTGGCTTGGCTTATCTGCAGAATGGAGCTAATAATAACAGATACAATTAACTCCCAGGGTTACTGTGAGATTAAAAATGGGTTCAGTGCCAGGTATGTTAGCTGTTGTAAATGAAACAAAAATAATAGGGAGTAGCATTCCTAGAGGTATAGTCCTGATTTTTTTCCTCCTGATTATAGTCCGACTGTGACCACAGTTTCTTCCTTCTGTTTGCCATATGTAATTAAACTGAAGTCAAAATTGTTCTGGTCTGTAATATGATGGATGTCATTTAGATACAGTATTTGAGTTGATTTTGCTAGCATGAGGTACTTTTGTTTCTCCTTTTTTAGTCTACTCTAAAATTGTTCATTTCGCATACACAAGCAATTGTTATTCAGAATGTAGTCTTTTCTATTTGACTTGTTAGGTTTCAGTATGTAAAATAGATTCTTTAAAATTGACATTGGTATAAAAGACGATTAGCATGTTTATTTCCTTCCTCTGGATCCTATGTAACTGACATGAAGGTATAGGAAACCCTCAGATGGCTCCGGTGCCATTTGATGCCATTGAAGCTATCAAATGAGGTGGATACTTTTATGGTTGCTGTTTCCAAGGTCTTGGCCTTAGTCTGATTCTGTCTTCTTTCTTCATCTTACGTAATTGACATGGGTGATTTTCTTGGAAATAGATCTTCCAAGGGAGAGGATGAGAATTTTAGATTGATGGAAATTATATTCAGAGTAAGAATGGCACCTCTTATCATTTTTTTCTTTGAATTTAGTCTACTTTATAATAAACAGTAGATATTCAGTAACTATTAATTGAAAACTGTTTGATGGGCATTAAAAAAAAGAGTAACTCTAGCACCTCTATTTTTCAATGTCATGCTTACCTTCTTGGTTGCTGTAAATTTTGTGTATCATTAGGTGTTGTGGTTGAAAATAAGTGACAAGTGATGAAATGTGTGACCTGAGAAGAATTGGATGAGCAGGAAGTGGAAGCTGTCAGACTCTTTAGTGGTCTGTTCTTTGAATGGGGAGAAAGGAGAGCATTCTTTTTTTTTTATCATGGATCAGTTTGCTGTTAATAATAATCATCTAGCTAGTTGGGCAGTTTCCTTTTTTTACTCAGTATTTTATTATTTGGGGAAATTGAAAGTTAATTGTGACTAGATTTTAGAAAGTTTTTAATTTGGGAATGAAAAATTCAGTTTAGAATAAATAATCTCAATATAGCTTACTCTGATACTTCAAGATTATTGCTACTTGTTTTCTACTTAGGGGTAGACATTTATTAGAAACAAGAGCAACTTGCAAGACTGTCTTGAATTTAAGATTATTTTAGTTTGCTGAAACATTTTTGTTAACATTGTGAGATTCTAATTGGTAGGCTAGAGCTTGTAGGCTGCCTGGCAGGACCCATTTGTGTTACTAGGTGCTAGTGCCTGGGCTATAACACCAGAAACTTGATCACATCCATAATCTCAATCAGATTGTGAGAATTGATTCTCCCTAATCAGCCTCATTAGAGATTTTTTTTTTGACAAATGATAGACTATTTAATACACTCTTTTTAGGTAGATTTTATTCCTGGTGTTAATGTACTTGGCTAACCAAATAAGTCAAGAAATGTTGTATGGTGCTAGCATTGTAAGACTGGGAATTGATTTGTATGAGAAAATACAAACTATCTTTGCTTCACAATAAACTTATCCTTTGGTTAAATATTTTGGTCTTGTATCAAGTTTATATCTCATCTGTGACATTCCTTAGTAAACCTGAAAAGTTATTTTGGAATTTCCCTTTTTCCCATCCTTCTTAAACTGTCCCACCATTCCTTCCTTCAGGCTACTCCTGGCTGTTTCTACTAAACAGTAGGTTTACCAAGTCTGTCATCGCCTCTGAGGTAGTTTGCTTGTGATTTGATTTTGACCTTATTCCTGAACATTAGTGTTACCATTTGACTTAAGTATCCCAAGTATTAATGCAAAATCATTAAGTCAAAAAAAGGTTATTTACTCACTATAAAACTACTTTAAAAGAATTTAGTTGAAGCAGTGTTTTGGTCAAGGAAACTATATCTCTTTAAGTATCTTAACTTTTTTGTGTTTAAATGTGTTTGTTGAACTGATACCAGGTGTTTTTCCTCTGCTTTTCTTACTCAGGTAGTGGAGGTGTATGGCCTTCTAGCCTTAGGAATGTCCCTGTGGAATCAGCTGGTCGTTCCTGTTCTTTTCATGGTTTTCTGGCTCGTCTTATTTGCTCTTCAGATTTATTCCTATTTCAGTACTCGGGATCAACCTGCATCACGTGAGAGACTTCTTTTCCTTTTCCTGACAAGGTGGGTAATACTAATCTATGATACTATTATATTTTCTTAGGAAGAAGAAAATTTAATCTATGCCTAGTAGGATTTGCAGATTGACTTATACTGATCATATTAATGGTTCTTCATATTAAGATAGAGTTTTCATTCACTGGCTGCCTAGGTCTGGCAGCATAGGGAGGAGGTACTAATAGAATAATGGTAATGTTTTTGCCTATGCTAGGGGTCAGGTACAGCAGCAGATGATTTATGGGTAAGTGTATGGCGATTGCAAAAATGTTTTTTGCAATTTCAAGTTAAGTGATTGGGTCAGTAAGAAAAAGTGTTACTAAAAACGATTGTCACTTACTGAATATTTATTATGTGCCAGTACCACACTGCTGAACATTTTCTCCCACACTAAATCTTTACAGCAGTCCTGAGAAATAGGGGCTTTTGTTGTCATTTCCTCTGTATTGCTGAGGAAACCACGGTCTGTTTGCCCCAGTTGACAATGCTGAGAGTGGTGGTGCTGACCATAGAGCCCATATGATTGCAGACCTCTGGACTGTGTGCTTCCTCACAGCCTTTTCAGTGTTCTGCTCCACTCTGGAGGTGGGGTCAAATGATTGGTGCAGCAACTATTGCATAGTGCCTCTTCTATTTAACCCAGAAGAATTCTGAGACTTGGTTACTGAGGTTCAGTTTTTAAAAATAAATGTTTAAAGTCATTAACATCCTTTCTGCACTTCCTGTCTCTGTGGTGAGCTTACGTGGGAACCACTTCTGTCACTTTCCCACTAAGTTTGAATCTCAAGCCCTCAGACTCCATCACAAGATTTATACATGTTCTCTAGCTCATTGTCACTTTAAAAAGCAAGAATGGAATTTTCCAGGAAAGTTATTATAGGTGGACAAAAGTTTGATTGTAGTTAACAGAACTATTGTTCCTCAGCCATAAAGAAGGATGGTGCACCACATACTGTGGTACAGGGAGTAAGAGGTTCACTGTCCCTAGGGACTGTGTATTTTTTAAGATTACAGGCATTACAAAGGTAATTATGAAAAATATCATGAGACAAATGCCTGTTTTAACAAATAAGTGGGGTTAATATATTGGTAGTGAGTGTGATTTTGCACCTCCTAAAAATAATCTTTTTAATTGCTATGTATCTTAGAAGCACACAATAGCTTTATCTCAGTCAGTCACATTTTAGTGGTCAGTTCATTATTAACTGTGTCTATTATGAAAGTTTCTTTGCAGAATTTTAAAATGAGTAAACATCCTCCCACCCCACTCCTGACAAAAACACCTACCCTGAATTTAGAGAGGAATAGAATTGTGTAATACTGTGGTAGGACAGTAACCTGAGTGTGGAACTGGGGGTGGCTGTACTTTAGACCAGAATATTAACCACTGTTAAGGCACAATCAGTATGCCATAATGTAATAGACTTAGCAAATGATTATTTGACTTAATTTTCAAAATAAAATAGTATTTTTAAAATTTTAATATTTTTAGTTGAAATAGTATTGCATTGTAAAGTTTCAGTTGTATATCATTGAAAATCAACATGAATACAGAGATTGTAGATGAGATTTAGATTCTTGTCAGAATTCTCTCTGTTCCTTCTACATGCAAGGTATTTCCCTTTCTCTAAATAAGAATATTTTACTTTTGTTTTTAATAGACTATTCTACTGTAGTTTATGTCTCTGTCAGTGTTGTCCTGGATCCTTGATGACCTTGGGTGCAGGTTAGGTTTGTGTGTTTTGTCTTTGCCAAAGAAGAACTTACTTACAATAAAGATTGTAAGTTTCCTAAAGAATTGACTAAACCAACCAGCCAGCTAAAGTGCACACATAAACTGGGAAACGAAAAGAAGGGGTTTTTTTGTGCAGCAAGGAGATGGAAATTAAAATCAGTAAAAAGATCTCATTGAGTTAAGGGAAGGAAATTTTTGCAAATTCCCACATTTTCACTTCCCAAAACATACACTGAGATCTTTTACCTTTTTTTTTGAAAAACAAAGCAAAACAAAACAGGTTCTTCTATAAAGTCAGAGAAATGTGCTCCTCTTGAAAATGCAATGAAATCATATTGTTGGGGTGTAAAAGATTTCTAATATACAGATAGGAATAGAGAGATAATGTGGACTTAAGAATAAAATTTTCAGACTTCCAATGAGAATGAAGTGTGAAAGCCTTTAGTTTTATATCTAGCCAAGATTGTTATTTTAAAAATATTACTGGATGATTTCCTTAACAATACTAGTCATTTCTGTGAGAAAAATCTCGTGTTTCAGAAATTTGGTTTGTGAGACTGTCATAAAGTTATATATTCTTTTATCTATGAGCTATGATGATTGCTAGATCTTTTTTGACTCCTGAAGAAAATCACTTTCTTCCTCATTGTAGTGTGTATATGTTGATATGCTTAAAATTTGTTTTTTTCATAGTAAAATTAGTTTATAAAAAGTTTTGTGGGATGTCTCTGTAGTAGACTCTGGAGCTGCATTGTACAGGACAGGTATTGGTGTGCCTGAAGGATTCCTCATGCAAACAAATGAAATTCTTCTCTGATATTCAACAACTTAATATGAAGTGTTTTGAGCATTTTTAAAGGTGCTATATAAATATTGAATCCAAATTATTAGCTTATAATGATACACATATTTATAAAATGCTTCTTAAAAAGTTAATTATCTAGTATGTTCAATAAAAATAGACTGTATTTCCATGAAATATTAAACTACGTCCAAACTTTAGCTTACTTACAATCTTCTACCTCTCTTCATAAGTGGTATTTGTTGCAAATATTTATGTCGAAAACTGATATTAAAATTAGTTGACTTTGTATATGCTTTTGAAATAGCCCAGAAAAAAAAATGTTTTATCTGAAGCTAAATTAAATTTTAAGGCACCTGTGGTATGGAAGATACTGAGGGGTGGGACAGCACAGTCCATATCAGCCTCAGCCACAGTAGTTAGAGTTTTGACTCTTATGTGTTTTGAGTAATAAGTAGCTATATCATAGTCTGAATATTTTGAATAGCCAGTACTTTTCAGAAGGAATAGTAGAAAACTCCTCTAAGTTTCTTTAAAATGTTATCACCATGTTAGTTTTATGTTTCTTGAGATTTAAGTAAGATTTAAGCCCCTTGAGTTTTACTGCACTTGAAGGAGTTATTAAATGAAAAAGAATATGTTTCAGATATGGTGCAATGTACTATTTGCCAAAGATAAAGAAAAATGTAGGATGGGATAAGAAGAGTGGATTTAAATGATGGAGTGGGTGGGTGATTTCATGTCAAATTTTGGTTGGTATATTGTAATTAATGAGGATCAAATCAAACTTGGAGGTTATTTTTAAAAACTTAAATATCCTTATTCTAAGTAGGAAAGTTATGTTTGTCCATGTTCTTTCTTTTTCCCAGTATTGCTGAATGCTGTAGCACTCCCTACTCACTTTTGGGTTTGGTCTTCACGGTTTCTTTTGTTGCCTTGGGTGTTCTGACACTCTGCAAGTTTTACCTGCAGGGTTATCGTGCTTTCATGAATGATCCTGCCATGAATCGGTAAGTTCTTTACTCTGAATGTCTCTAGAAATTTAAATCTCAGTGTTACTTGAAGAAATAATGATGAATTTCCTTATTGATGAATTTTAAAGGAAATGGAATTTCAAGGTTTTTTTGTTTGAAATGTTTCCAAAATTTGGGTTAAACTACTCTGAAAAAAACAGCAGAATTCCTTTGTAAAATACATTTTTTTTCTTGTGTGTAGCTGACAATGTATATTTGACATATTCCTCAAAGTACATTTCCCTGTCAAAACCATATTTTAGTACTTGAAGCTTTTTTAAAATTTGCTGTTTTGATATTTGAATATAATACTGATTCAATTTTTAAAGTAGAAAATAATGAGAATGCAGAATAGTGGGTGGTGGTAAATAAATCAATAAGTTCTGGAAAACCCTGTTTCTAGAACTCGTCTGATTTCTGGTTTTTTAACAGCAGTTTAATGGTTTTGATTTATATAAGAATATACAACTTTTTAAGTCTTAAATCTTATGCAATATGTCAGAAGTAGTAGATGTAGTTCCTTGTAAATTAAGAAAACATTGTTTGGTGTATGTTAATTTTTTTATATAGGAGAAAAAGACCAATGACCAACATCTCTTGGCAGTCCCAGCTGACACCTTAATACTGAAAAAAATATTTGGGGGCTGGGGAGTGGGGAGGTGAACAAGAGAAAAAGTAATACATGTTTGATTCCCTAAATTTCATACCAATTCATGAAAATGTAGTGGAGAGTAACACTACACTCCCGCTCCTCTCCCCATCCTACCCATGATGATCATTTAAAAAAATCTTTAAAAAGCAAATAGATATATATGCTTATTTATTTTTATTTCCATGTATTAATATATATCCTATATGCTGTACTTTTTTTTTACTTAATGTATTTCAGATTTTTTTGACTTTTTTTTAACTTTTTTTAACATTAACACATACAGATATGCTATGATGAAGATATACTATTCCATAATATAGAGATACCTTTCTTTGTTGGTTTTAATTAATAAAAAAGAATACTACTGTGAGTATTTTTGTACGTCTCACCTTTTAAAAAATTTCAGACCAACTAATTTGAGCAAATAATAGCATGAATCTCCATGAACCCATCTTCCACTCCAGTAGAATGACCAGTCTTGGGTCATATGTGTGTTTGTAAGCTTCTTGCCCTGCCTCTGCCCCTATGACTTCTTGGCTGAATTTTCTTGATGTAGATCCCAGATATATTAACAGTTCATACATTAATATTTCAGTCTGTAAATCTTTTTGAAGAAAGCCAAATAATAATGGAATGAAATTATTTTGTGATAATGAAATTGCCCATTTAGTGTTCAAATTCCCCTAATTAACTATATCTTTTTTTTTTTTTTTTTTTTTTTTTGAGACTAGGTCTTGCTATTTTGCCCATGGAACCGCAGGCTCTCATTGCTTGGGGTACCATGGACTCAAGCAATCCCCAGCCTCAGCTTCCCAGGTAGCTGGGATTACAGGCGTGCACCACCACGCCCAGCTATTTTTTTGGAACTAGGTCTTGCTACGGGCTCCAGGCGGGACTTGAACCGCGATCCCTAGCCCCGGCCGCTTCACAGGCTGAAGCTTACAGGCACGAGCCACCATGCCCGGCCTACCTATATCTTCAAAAAAATTTTTCCCTAACCCAATATTCAATTAAAACCCATAGTGCAGTCTCTTAGATCTCTTTTTTTATATTGCGCTCCTGGCTATCTGTATATTTTCCCTTGCACTTATTTGTTGAAGACACCAGGTACTTACCCTAGCAAGTTTTTCAAATCTGGATTTTGCTGATCTGAATTTTGCCTGCTGTGTCTCAGACCACATTCGAAGATTAATTATATTTTCCTTTACATCTATATCTTATCTTTTGGATAATTGTTGCTAGTAAGATTGCCTAGTGCAAGGGCATGCTTGTTTTAAATTTATTTTCTTTTTTTTTTCTTGTATACAGAACAACAGGTTTAATTATGAAAAAAAGAAGGGGGGGGAGAGAGAGAGAAACATAGACATGCACAGATGGGCATGAAACGGGCAGAAAGAGCTGCCCACATTAAAATTTCTTAGCAAATTTTCTTCCGTAATGGTTTTGTTTGTTTACAGCTCAGTATCATTCTGCCCGTTTTTCTCATATTTCTTGCCAGTACACAGGTCATCAAACTTTGAAATACTTTCTAATTTTTTTTTAAAAACTAAACCTTTGTTCATTTCTTTATTGTGAGAGCTATTTATATATCAAGTCAGCAGCATATAGTCTTTTTTTGTTTCGTTTCATGGGTAGCAATCTGCTCTTTTTTTAAAAACATAAATTCTTTATTATATAGATAATTATTTCACATCTTTGTAATCCCTGGGACTCTCCTCACCCTGATTATTGCCTCCCTCATCTGCCCCACCCCCTCCAGTCCAGTTTGTTTTTTTAGCTTGTTTTGACTTTTCCTCCTGACCTTTTGTTTGTTTTTCCTATGTCCCATATTTTTAGTGAAATCATTTGGATTCTGTCTTTTTCTTTCTGACTTGTTTCTGCTAATATGATTTCTTCTAGGTTACATCCATGTGGTCATAAAATCATCAAATTTGCCATTTTTAATTGATAAGTAATATTCCACTGTGTATATATACTACATCTTTTTCATCCATTCATCTGTTTTGGGAAGGATATAAAGTCTTAATCCTTTGAATATATTCTCCATATGGGAATTAAATTTAAAATAATGTGTATGCATCTTCTGGTTCATAAGATCTGCTTACTGAGACCTTTTCTACTACAAGATAATAAAGGCATTTACCTATGATTTTATATTTTTGAATCTGGATATGGCTCACAATGTATGTCTAATTTCAGTGAATGTCTAGAAATGATCAGCAGGTATATGACTCATAATCAAAGCTTGATTCTAAAATTTGTTTTTTTCTCATGAAAGTTGCTTTTGCCCTCCCCGCCACACTAAAATAACAACTAATATGTTTTGCACATGATATGCTATATGATTGTTAATATGACAACATAATGCAATATACTTATTACATATTATATATTACTATGTTGATATATGATAAGTTATTAATATCCTGAGCTAGACTTTTATCTAAGTCAGGGTAGATCACAAATATAACAGTCTCATATGTCTTTGGATTATTCCTTTTGGAATATGATGAGCTTCTGATTATTGTTTGTTTTTGTGAAAATGCATGCTTTCTTAGGGGCATGACAGAAGGAGTCACACTGTTGATCTTGGCGGTGCAGACAGGCCTGATTGAGCTGCAGGTGGTGCACCGGGCCTTCCTGCTCAGCATCATCCTTTTCATTGTGGTGGCTTCTATCCTTCAGTCCATGTTGGAGATCGCCGACCCCATTGTGCTGGCTCTTGGAGCTTCTAGAGACAAGTGAGGAACTTCTGTAATGTCTTGAAACAGAGTCCTTGTCTGCTGTTGTAGATAATGTTCAGAGACAGAAAGTGGAGAATTGCTGTTAGTTTCCATCAGCAAATTTGTCTTTTAACTTTTCCTGTATCCTTTTCTGTTTTTTTCCCCCCTCTCAATATCTCTCTCATTAAAAGTCGCATCCAAGGCTTTGTAATTATAAGTCAACTTTGTTTTCAGAGAAATGCCATACTTTTATATGTCCACTTTTAAAGCTAAAAGTGTTCAATGTTCAGTAAATAGAGTAAGTAATACGTAATTTTGTTTTATGTATTGCTAAAGATGAGACAGTATTTGAGAGAAATGTAAATGAAGAAAGGTAAAGGCGGACAGGCAGTCATCAAGATAGACCGTAGTGGAAGGATAGCCTCATATGATGGTCTTGCAGACAACTGTAACTCTGTGAGCTTGTGATGGGGGTTCCTGAACAGATGGAATTAATAACTGATTCATATTTATCTCATAGGATAGGAATTTTCTTAAGAATAGAAATCAAATTATTTTTTAGCTCATTAAGATATTTTGGCTTATTGTAGTTTATGCAGGGATGCAACTTTTTTCCAGTATTCTGTTTATACTCTGTTAGCTGATGCTCAAAATACATCCTGAATTTATTACTATTTTGGAGGTGTTTTTTGAGTAAGGGAGCAGACAGTCTTTTGAGAGAATTTTGACATATTTTTTAAAACATTCTAAATTAGCATTTGGAATGCTAATTTAGTTTGGAATGCCCATACTTTATTAGATTTATCTTTTCCACATTGCCAAACATCCTTGATATTTTCTCAAATGGTTAGAACTGCTGAAATAACCAGTTCAAATAAGCTCAGACCTCTTGGATATGTTTCAGGTTATTTACCATTATAGTTATTTAAGATTTGGTTTTGAAGTTTAAGGTTTCTTAGTAAAAACAAAGATGTTGAACTCAGTTAAATAGCTCAATGGTGAGCTCAGTTAAATAGCTCAGATAACTCTGATAAATTGTTTTGACCTACATAGGTTTGTGAGCTCTGAGTATCTTTTGGCATTAATTACACACATTTAGCCTATATTAATGACTATTTAACATAGTAGATAGTCTGGAAAAAAAGATGGGGAAAAAAACAATTTCACTGCCATAAGGACCAGTAGGTCCAGTTCTATTATCCTTCAGGATAGCTGACCTAGTCTCAGTACGCTAGAGAAAATTGGAGGTAAAGGAACAAAACTGAGGGAACCCTGTAACTTTATGTGGATGTAGGTTTTGCTGGTGTTACCTTGGTGTCAGTAGCAACATTAGCCTGAAGCAGGAGGATCCTGGCTACCAAGGGATTCACTAGGAAGGAACCGTTAGCTTCTGTTCTCTTCTCAGTATACTATCAGCAACCAATACTCTTGAAAACAAATGAAATGAAAAAGTTAGGAGAAAAGCATAAATTACTAAAATGAACTTTAAAAGAATTAAAAATTTGGATAGTTCCATGACTTTTAAAGAAATTAAACAGTTGGATATATTAACCTAGATGTCAGCTTCTGCCAAACTTGGAGGAGTTGATTATCTCTGTTTTAAAGGAAAACCTCCAGGGTGGATGGAATTACCCCCAACTCATTCTGTAAGACCAATATGATCCCTAGATTGAAGTCAGATAATTTGAGAAATGAAGTTTTATTTCACTGATAGCAGGAGACATTATGATGCTTTTGTAGTATTGATTCAAGTGTAGACAACTTGGTAACTGGAACAATCCCCCTGTTATGTCTGCAACTTGAGTAGATGGCATAGTGGAATGGCAGGTTGTTGGGGACATGGAGGACTCCCCTATATTGGAGAGTGATTTCATTTTGGAAAAGGAGGGAATTGGATTCCTGTCTCATATTCCAGAATCTTAGAGACTTAGATGTCAAAAACCAAAATTAAAGGCCCTACATAAGTTGATATTTTGGACTTTAAAATAGGGAAGCTTTCTTATGCTGACAAAACTGACGAGAGACTAAATATGACCATGACTGTGAGAGAATAGAAGGATAAACATAAATCATAATGCTTTCAAACCTAAAGGTAACTTAAATAAATTAGAAATGATACTTGCTACCCAAGGAAAGACATTTATAGTATTCACACTTACCCAGGAATTAGTATCTAAAAGATATTAAACAGTCTCTACAAAGCAGTGAGGGAAATGACTAAAATACATCCACAGGATTTTAGCAAGAGAGGAAAGTACATGAATCTGAAGACAAGTTCAATGTCTTGAGTCATCAGCAAAATATAAGTGAGACTACAATGAGGACTGTTTGAAGCCTGTGGGATCAATGGTGAATAAAAAAGAAAGCAAGGAAAAAGGAGCAAGAAAAAGTCAGCTGAGGGTTACCATGGAGAGAACAACAGATGGCAGGATAGCCCAGGTTTAGAAAAGAGCTCAGCGTTTTGCCACCTCTGTACACTTGAGACAGATTCAGTAGTGACATGTTGAAGACTGACTGTCATAGCACAGGTAACAGTAACAACCTGGGGCCAACCAATGCCAGTCAAATAGAAAAGTGAGTGAATAAAATGTGATGATAATCACAGTGGACGTTAAAAATATGATTCATAGCATTATAGAGAAAAATTTAAAATATGACAATAAAAATTATTAAAAATTTGCTCTTCACTCTTCAGCTCTGTGTGTGTGTGTGCATGTGTATGTGTATAAAAGTATAAAAAGGATTTAAGCAAGAGAATGAAGAACTCAGGGTTCAAGAGAATAATTTCATTGGGTAGAGCTTGGCAGCATATGGAGTAGACAGACTTGCCTTGCAGGGTAGATGTCAGGTTCTTTCCAGACCCTCGATTTTGTATGGGGAGGTGGTTTCATGAAAAATCTATAAAATAGTGAACCAGATTAAATAAGACAGGAATATATACAATGACCATGGATTATGACTAATTCAATTTGGTGTACTGGGGGCTAAGAAAGAAAATGAAAAGATATCTTAGTTGTCAAGTTAGAGTAACAGAGAATGTTGATAGTTCATGAAACAGTTTCTCTATCATTAAGGGGATAATTAAAATGGGAAAGTTAGGGATAGTGCAAAAATCCTCTTCCATCTTTAGAATTACTTGGAAAGATGTTTTGGACAGTTTTGGCTGTTAATTTTATCTGTACATTTCAATACAAGTTTTTAACAGTGAATTTAGTTACTTCCTAACTCATGTTCAGCATATGTAGCACATATTCAGATGACATATAAAAAAAAAGTTGGGTATGAATATAAAAAATTGTCTTTATTGCATTTAATCCAATTGAAGATTTCAGTATTGTTTTCTGCTATTTTTATATTGTTAGATTTTTATTGAATTTAGTAATTTAAAGAAATCTTTGCATTGTGTATTATGGGGTGTATAATATTCATAGCTCTATCAAAATTAGCCACAAATGTGTAAAACTCATGGCATAGTACATCTGCTTTTCTGCAGGTGTATATAATACATGCTTGTCTATGTATGTGAATGTATACTTTATATAAATTAGGTCATAATTTTGAAAAATGGACTTAGGTTTTAAGGCAGATAGCCCTATTAGTAAAAATTATCTAGGATAGTATTGCTGTTATTACAGTAAATCCTTCCTGCTTGCCTTTCTTTAAAAAATAAAATTGTTTATGTTTTGGATCTCAAGCAGAACTGCTTGAGAGGTTTACATTTGTCCCTTCTGATAATAGAGATAATTTGCAAGAAAAGCATTTTGCAAAATGCTTAGTTTTAATTTTTGCCATCATAATAATTTACTTTCTTCTCTGGATTGTTAATTATAGACAGCTCTGATATGGGTAGGAGAAAATATAACCACACACAAGCAAATGCTCTAATGTGTAGCACTAAGAGGAAGGAGAATGTGTATATACTACTTTTTGTCTCAGTGCTTTGCCTAGATATGAGAACATATCACAGATGCTGATACTTAGTTGCAGTTTTTAACTATTTTGCTTGAAATGTAAGTTCCTTTTAATAGTTTTAAATAATCAGTGGGCATGTTTATAGGATATAAGTAATCATTTTAAATCTTGATACTCAGTTTAACTAGACAAAAATTTGTTTTTAAGAGAGAGGAAAGCTGTTTTGTACTCACACTGATTTCTTTCTTGATTTGTGAGCATTATGTTAGAAAGTTATTCTAGTTTTGACTTTTATTTGGAATTCTATCATTCATTTTTAAAATCCATGCTAGAAGTAATAAAAATCCCTCATTGGGTATAAAAGTAAATAGTGAACTTGCAGGGTATCATCTTTTTTAAGTGTGCTGTAAGTTCTATTTAAGGAACCTTTTAGAGAGAACTTTTACATATTTATCTTTTGGGAGTTGGCATATAGTTTATCTTAAATTAGGGTATATTTAGAGAACAAACTATTAGAGACTATCATACTTTCTGAAGGAGATAAATAAAAGAAAAAATTACATTTCTTTTACTTCTACTTGAAGTTCCTCCTATGTGGGTGTTCCCCTCTTACAGATGGACTTCAGAAGCTGCAATCTAGGTCTGAGAAATAAATCTATTGATGTCTTAAAGTTTCAAGTTTCACATGTAACCATTCCCTTGTAAAGCGGCCATGGTCACTTTGATCCTGCTTGCATCACAGGGTTCTGCATTTTAGTAGATGGATGGGTAGGTAAGAAGAGATAATAATAAATGAAAAATGATCTGAAAAATATCAAAGAGAAATAATTGTTGGCATTTGCTTCAAACAAGTCTTTGTGCTTAGGAGCTGAACTATGTGAGGAATTTACTGTTTTCTTCAAGTTAACCTTTGGAAAATAAGAGCTGCATATTTGTACATTAATGTATAAAAATATTCAGGCCGTGCACGATGGCTCATGCCTGTGAGCTTCAGCCTATGAAGTGGCCGGGGCTAGGGATCGCGGTTCAAGTCCTGCCTGGGGCCCGTAGCGAGACCTAGTTCCAAAAAAATAGCTGGGCGTGGTGGCACGCACCTCTAATCCCAGCTACCTGGGAAGCTGAGGCTGGGGATTGCGTGAGTCTGTGGTACCCTGGGCAATGAGAACCTACGGTTCCACAGGCAAAAATTGCGAAACCTAGTCTCAAAATATATAAACATTCAGACTTGTAAAACAGTAGGAACTGTGGGAACATTAAAAACTGTGTGTGTGTATGTGTGTGTGTGCCTAATTGGAACAGTATCGCAAGTATAGGTGATACAGGTCTTAAGAATTCTGAGAGTGTAGGTGATTTCTTTAGAGTTACATTACCTGTGTAAGAATAGTTGTTTAGTTTCAGTTAGCCTAAAGGGTTTAGTAAAATAGAATGAGTGGATGGAGAGGTTTCTGGTGCGGTATTAAAAGTACTTGTGTTTTTCTGGAAGGACAGTTAATTACCCACCTTGATTTACAGTGAGGAGCAGCTGTTGACATGTTGACTGTAGATCTCTCCAGTGCCAGGCTAGAAGGACAAAGGAGGTGAAGTGTTGACAGTATTACATTGATAGAACTTGAAGAAGATATATTAGGCTTGCAGTTTGCAGGGCACTTTGGGGCCAATGGGCAGAAAGTTACTCAGGAGGCCTCCCAGCACTGTGGTCCTTTGAAGGACCTGTGCACCTGCTACTTGAGGCCAGGTCCTCTAGGTGCCATCATGCTCAAGCAGCAGAAAGTTCATCACAGGCTGGAGTGGTGGGAGAGGGTAGAATTTAAAACAACTAGAGTTGCTGTGAAATTTGTTCAAACTTAATTCTGTAAACCTGAAAATGCTTTGAAACTGCTAGGAATGGGAATGAAACTGAAGTAAACTACTGAGAAAAAAAAAGACTTGTGTACTTGGCAGTGAGATGAGCATGGGGACAGAGAAAAGGAATGACTCCTGAGCCCAGAAAGGGAGCTCAGGATGGTACCTTGACCTGGACTTTGGATGCTGGGTGACAGTTCTTGAAATGAATCTTTTTCTTTCTCCAGGAGTTTATGGAAACACTTCCGTGCTGTGAGCCTTTGTTTATTTTTACTTGTGTTCCCTGCTTACATGGCTTACATGATTTGCCAGTTTTTCCACATGGATTTTTGGCTTCTTATCATTATTTCCAGCAGCATTCTCACCTCTCTTCAGGTAAGCCTTGGCTTGGTTTAGTTCTGAAATGACCTATTTAAACTGATTAAAGTAGTTAAATGATGATTCCTTAAAAGTTAAGGAATTAAACTTTTTCAAGATTATAAATGTCCTGTTTCTCACCATTTGCTAGAATGCATTTATTTATAGATAAGATAAAGGTTTATGTTATCTCTAAATAAATTACATTTATTTGAGCATAGGAGTTAGAAGTTACTAACCTATTGGATCTCCTGTCTTTGTCACTGTATTTGTTTTTTCTATCAAGGTAGTCAAAAACGGCAGTTTTTCTTTTTCCAAAGGATGTGATACAGAACTGTCATGTAAACATTAAATTGATAAGTAACTGTAATATTAAGACATTGCAGAGTTTATTTAGAACATTTATTTTAGTAAATATGAGTTTCATGATGCAAATAAATATGTATCATGTGCGTTAGAAAAAGCATATTCTTTACACACACAAACATGCTTTTTTTTTAAAAATAATTAGCTTTTTAAAATTACTTAAAATAATAAGCCTTTTTTTTTTTCTTTTTTGAGACTAGGTTTTGTTATGTTGCCCGGGGTTGTCTCGAACTCATGGACTCAAGTGATCCCTAGCCTCAGCCTCCGGGGATTACAGGCTCATGCTACCATGTCCAGCGTGAAAATAAAATGATAAGCTTATCACAACTTAAATGTAGATCTTTGTTGCTTGATCAGTAAGAACAAATATAGTAATGTTAGCACTGGCAATAAAGAATTATTCATATTCTTTATAGAAGAATAAGCTCTTTGAGAGTTGAGGAACAAGTTGACTGTAAAGTCAGAAAAATTTAGATAGAATCTGGGTGGGTTAGGGTGACTTACAGATTATAGGGAAATTAGGAGTCAGAGACTAGTTTTTAGAATCATTTTAGGAAAATTTAATCTCAAGGTTTGGGCTTTGAGGTTTCTAATACATGGATGCCTGAGATCACCCACATTTAGTTGTACCAGTGTCTTCTCTAGATATTAAATATAGATTTCTGAAAGTACTGGGTAATATGTTATTGTTTAAAGTCTATGAAAAGTCTTCATGATCACACTCAATGTATTTTTTTCTTCAGGTTTTGGGAACACTTTTTATTTATGTCTTATTTATGGTTGAGGAATTCAGAAAAGAGCCAGTAGAAAACATGGATGATGTCATCTACTACGTGAATGGCACATACCGCCTGCTGGAGTTCTTGGTGGCCCTCTGTGTGGTGGCCTATGGTGTCTCAGAGACCATCTTTGGAGAGTGGACAGTCATGGGCTCCATGATCATCTTCATTCATTCCTATTATAATGTGTGGCTTCGTGCCCAGTTGGGCTGGAAGAGCTTTCTTTTACGCAGAGACGCTGTGAATAAGATTAAGTCATTGCCCATTGCTACGAAAGAGCAGCTTGAGAAACACAATGATATATGTGCCATCTGTTACCAGGTAATGCCTAGAGACTATATCCATTTTGATAGGTCAGACAGCGTGTCCCTAGGGACTTTTGGGATGTTGATCAAATTCAATTTTAATTTTGGGGCAGAATTTTCTCTGGGTTTTAAAAAAAGGTGGGGGTGGGGGTGGGGGAGGGCTCAGAAATATTAAAGACCCATTTAGATTGGATCTAAATTTTTTATTTCATTTTAAATTAAATTTATGAGTCAATTCAAGTTCTGACGTATTGTTATCTTCAACATTATTGCTCACCCATAAATAAAGGAAAAACAGGTCAGGTGTATTTTATATTTACTCCTGAATATACACAGTTATCTATATCAAATAAGTGTACTCAGGGTCAGAGGCTTCTGAAAAGTGCTGTGCCAAGTCTGCCTCTTCCCCACTGGTATGTGGGGAAGTGTCTGTTCACTTACTATGGAGAGGAGACCATCCACATAGCTGTGGGGCCAGGGGTATCAGGAAGAGTCCCTGTGTGCTTATGTCACTGAGTGTATGGAGGCTCCTGTGTGCATGTATCAGTGTGTAAGAATCACTGAGTGTGTCATTGTAAGTCGCTGTGTGAGTATGCCAGTGTGTGCAAGAGTCACTGTGGACATGTCATTGAGTTTGCAGGACTGCCCTTCAGTTTGGCTGAGTATGTTAGGATTTCAGAAGGAAAGAGTTAATCTAGGAGTGGAAGGCAAAGATGCTTTCTTAAATTTGTGATTAGAGAGTATGGGTAGTAACAAATTGATTTTGTAATGGGGAGACTGAGTCCTATACTTCCCCTCAAGTTCAGTGTCCATATTGTAGATCCTTTGTGCTGTCAGCCTCACTCACCCACTACAGGACCAGCACAGGCTCACAGCCCTGTCTGACTGTTCTGTCTGGGGATGTAAGGATCTTTTTGTGCTTCCTATTGTCACATCACTTTTTTTGAGGCCCTAGAACTGCCTGCAACTACCCTCCAGAGAGATAAGATAAGAGTTAGATTGCTTAATTCTTAGCTGGCTGCTCTTCCTTGAATGGCTTTCTGCTTAAAAGTTCATTCTGGGTTATTGTCCTTGGCATGGACCTTGAACAGTAGCCACAAAGCCTTATTTGGAAACTTGAAACAAATTATTTATTCACCAAATGTATATTTTTACAACTTCATGTCCTCAGCCTTCTCTCCCCAAATATATCTGGTGCAAGGAATATTAATGCCAAGTGTCCACTTCTGTTCCAGTGGTTATCAAAGTTGAGAGTGCATAGGAGTCACCTGGGTGGCTTGCTGTGCCTGTAGATTGTGAGTGCGTCTCAGATACCTGGATTTGGTAGGTCTGGGGTAGTAAGAATATGCATGGTTAGCAAGCGCTCATTGCGGGGGGGGTTCTGATGCAATTCGAGAAATGCTAGCTTACACAGACTACCTCTTGAAAGCCAGGGGTTTATGTTGATGAAATGACCTCTTGCCAACATTCTCATGTTACTCAGCTAAAGCTATCTCCTTGCTAGTCACCTCATTGTGGAATAATCTGTTTAGCTGTGTTGTAGCACGAATATGGGAAAGTGCTGTTTCACTGTGTTTACTGGGGTTCTAATTACCCACCTTCTTTACCCAGGAATCTTTACCAGTCCTCTCTACACTCAGGAGCCCCCTTATGTTTTCATACCAAGGGAAAACCCAGTTCAAAAGATGATTTCTCCCTCATTTTTGGTTTTTGCTTTTAAAAATTACTAGCCAGTGGTTCTTGCATTGTTTATATAGAGGACTCTCTGATGGCAAGAGGCTTATTACTGAAGTATGAAAATTTCAGTCTAAAGTTTGTGTTACAAATTTTCTTTGGGGGATTTGGGGAGAAAGTGATGGAATCTTTGGGGGTAGCCTCAAGATTTTAGATAATAGACATTTATGAGATACCTTTCCCCTTTTCTTTTAGGATATGAAATCTGCTGTGATCACCCCTTGCAGCCATTTCTTCCATGCAGGCTGTCTCAAGAAGTGGCTATATGTCCAGGAAACCTGTCCTCTGTGCCACTGCCACCTGAAACACTCTGCCCAGCCCCCAGGCTCTGCAGCAGAACCAGGGCCTCCACCTCACACTGGCCTGGAGCCCCATGGTGAGCTGCATCCCCCTGGGCGAGAGCCACCTCAAGAGACCAGGGTATCAGAAGGTTGTAGGGACAGTGGTGAGTGCATTCCCACAAGTTCAGACAGCCCAGAGGGGACTCCTGGTTCCCAGAAAGGTCCTCTTAGCTCAAATGATGTGGCCAGTCCGGTGGGGGCCAGCCTGGAGGAGCAGCATCAGGAGTGACCTGGGTACACTGTGGAGCAGAGGACACACACGTGGGGTCATGCTCAAACTCCGAGGGAATGTAAGAAGGGGTCGGGCATGAGCCGTGACATTCCACAGAATAGGAGCCTCCTGCTTCCATCTCCTTGATGTCGTGGGAGGCAGTTTGCGAGATCTGCTCATCGCCAAGTATCTATCCATTTGTTCTGACGTTGTGTGGAGGGTCACCAAGAAAATGCACCCTTGGCAACTTCACAGTCTGCCCCTGAACGTGACAGATAAATAAGACCAGCATATGGAGTGTTTGAAGGGGCTGAAGAAAGGAGACCACAGAGCACAAGGCCAACTTGGGGAGAAGCAGGCAGATGGGAACCAGGATCATCTATCAGAATGTGAGAGGTGGTGACTGGCCTTTTTCCTCTACCACCTTCCCTGAATAACTGGAACTCAGTCAGATGAGATACTGAGTTTGGACAGCACTGAAATGAAATCAAAGATGTCAAAGCATTGATTGTATTCCCAGACCAAAGCACGCGCAGACTTGGCATGTGCTGTAGGGGTGGGGCGGGGGGCACGGGCTTGCCGGGTACGTTCATGTAATCCAAGACTCTTGAACTCTATGACGGAGTCTTCAATATTTTGATGTATATGAAATTTTGTTAATACATTGTATACTGTTTTGGCTGTGTGAAGTAAACTAAAACTCTGGTGAACACTTTGGAGTCCGCTTTAGTGTAGGAGACCAAAGTGGGAAGGGCTTTAGGGCACTGAGGCCCCAAGTATACTTTCCAATCTTGTGTAATGTTTAATTCTTGCAATTGAATCAAAAACAGTGTTAAATCATGGCGATATTTGCACTTAGGGAATGAGTACATAACTGTATGACCATACTCTGCAAATGCCACTTTTAAAGCTGTTAATAGCCTTTGCACCTTTTCTTTGACAAGGAAGTGTCATATTCAAATTTTTACATTCATCATGGCAACAGACTGGGGAGGGGGGAAGGTAATTTTCTATGCGAATTTTGATATGAAAAGAAACTAGTCATTTATTTATACAATAGGCTTGACTCAAAAGTGTTTTTCAGACTTGGTATTCCTAATGTGGGATGTGACTTTATTTTATTTTTAGTAGCAAATTTGGATGTAGACTGACAGACATAGCTGAATGTCTCAATAAATTTAAATTTGAAGATAATTGTGTTTTGTTCCAGCGATGTGTATTACTACTGTAAAGTGTTCTGTTGAAATTGTGTACTGAGGCAGTTCTTGTTTTCTTCCAACTGAATGTCTGCTCCCTGCATCCCTGTCACAAATGTGGGTGGCAAAACTTTCTGATTTAAAAAAAAAGTCTTGACTTCTTCACCAGCAAACATAACTGTACATTAGTAGCATTGGGGGAGCTTTTCCAAAGAACCACGTATATGAATCTCATTTCAGACCTGCTGCCTTTGGGCATGCCTGAGAACCTACATTTCAAAGCTCCTGCATGAGGTTGTCTCAACAACCTGACATGATCCCAATTTCATGCTTAGAAAAGAAGGGGCTACAAGAGAACTCATTCTCCCCAGGTGTGCCTGGGAATTTGTAGCTTCCTTTTGGTTGTTGGTCCAGATACTGAAGAAATTGAAACAGGTGGCACCCTCTAGTGATAGGCTGTTGTCCAAAGCCTGAGCCATGATCTTTGATTAAAGGTGGTTTCTCAGCCTTTCTGTAAACAATGCATATTCTGACATTAAATTTTATAGTGCCTTATATGAAGAAGTAAAATTGCAGATAAAACAAATAATGTATGGGCTGGTGAACCCAACCACCTTTTAGCAGTGAGTCTCTGTATTCCTGACTCATCTATTCCTAAGGAAAAATACACAGATTTTAGTAAAAGTAGAGACTAGTGCATGGTTTACCTCCTAATAGCTCAGAGGTACCAGCTCTGCATCCCATATTTCCTGCCCCTCAGGTGACGTAAATCTGGTGGACACAGAAATCTCACATGTGACACCCTTTTGTGTTGGTCAGGAGAGCTCTTCATTTCAACTTCTATATTTGAGGAACAGGCAGTTTCTTCATTAGCATTTTGCTTGGAAACTACCCAGAAGGTTTTCATATATGTCCAATTGCCGATTTAATTAGCTAATGAAAGTATTTCTGGTCTCCTGAGTCTTTAAAGGGTGGCTCTATTCTCTGTGGCCATGATCATGGGACAAGAGCCCTACAAAGATTTAAATATTACTCAGTTATGTTCCAAATCTGAATAATCACCTTAAAAATGTATATCGTAACTTCTACTCTGACATTGATAGAGCTTGTCTGATATTAGAACCATGGCAAGTGGCAGATAGTAATTTTGATTATTTTAAAATCCTAATTGCCTTTTAATATACTTATCTGTGTTCCTTATTTGTAAAAAATATCACTTGTGGAAGTTGTCTTCTCAGATTTTTCAGTAACGTTCCCACCAGCACACTCCCTCACCCCAGATTCATTTTCACTTCAGTTTCTGAAATTCAAGCACATCCCAATTTTGTACTTTTTCAGTTACAGGACACCTGTTCCCCCCACCTTTGAACGTGGAGAATGCTGTGACTGAAAAAGTGAGTTATAGTTTAGGTAGATAGTCCCGCTATTGAAAGTAGAGCTTCCTAAGAAACTGTAAGCCAAAATGGGGTAATGGGAATGAATTATGATCATTTCCATGTAGAGATTTTTTAATGTTCCTGAACCCAAAATATAACCATGCAAAAAAAACCCTGAGTATGTAAAAGCTAACATCAACCCCCACACACCCACACCTAGTTGGAGCAGGAATGTTCCACACAGCTGTGTGGAGAAGCCCAGTGGGACACCTTTCTCAGGTGCTACCTACCTGGAGCAGCCTCTGCAAAATCCACATTAAGCACGCTGCTTTTGGACTCCTGCCTTAAAGTTGGAAATCCTTTTTGGTTTTGTCTAAGTCTGAAAGTCAGCACACATGTAGCTCTTTCACAACAAACTAACGAACTTTCAAAATTGGGGGATACCTGCACTTTGAAAATAATTTAAAATGCTAGAAGTACATCAGAGATTATCCTTGTAGTCACTTGGAAAAATCCTTCATTTACTTCCTTCAGTGAATTAGTGGGTTCAACATCATCTGGAAAAATCATCTCTGAGCTATCAATCTAAAGATTTTTGCCCCTCCATATTTTTCATCTATCTTTCACTAATGAGTTTCATAGATTTTTTTTTTTTTTTTAACGTGCTATGGCAAATGTAGAAATGACCTCACGTCCGCTTTAGCTCTGTATTTCCAGTTCAGGGCAGGAGCTTTCCTAGTCTCCACTGAGGAAACTTAGAGAAGCCCCCTTGTTTAAAAATGGTGGAGAATTCCTTGGTACTAGAGACAGAGTACCAATCAGAGAAAATAACTCCCATGAGTGGTTTTGAATGTATGGCAGAATATAGATACAGAATTCAACTTTTAAAACATTACAAATGCACATTCAGGTGAAATCTGGGTTGATAAAGTTTGCTTTTTAATCTTTGGTTTCCATAATGTGTTTTTTAGATGATACTTTAAGAATTAAGCCATAAAGAAAAAGAGAAGTATGGGATGGTCTCATTTATATGAGGGATATAGGAAAAACACAAGAAAAAAAAAAAAACCTCAAAAATATAGAACTCAAACATAGAGCAAGAGAGGAGGAGGAAGAAAATCAGAACTAACTGGGGTTATTCCTGTGATAACAGACAACAGTGGGGAGGAGTTGATTGGTTGAATGGGCTTTCTCATCCTAGATTCTCCCCACCAACACTTGCTCTAGAGAATAGAGCATTATCATCAAACTGTGGTTCACATAAGTGATACTGTGGATAATGGGCAAGCTGGGGATCTCATTGAATGAATATTCCATATTATTCCAGTTATTCCATATGTTCAGGTGAAACATAAGAGCTAGTCACTAGATAGTGCTGACATTTATTTGTGAATGGGTAGAATGTAATTTTTCATTTTTATTACTTGGGAAAAAAATTAGTGGCTAAGTACTTCATTTGAAGGTATTTGCAGTTTGGGTCTAAACTTGAATTTTACACTCTTTGGTATCACCACATTGTTACCTGAGCCAGGGTCAGTGTTTCTTCATCTTTTATGGGCATTGGAGGCAGGGGGAGTGTATAAGGACAGATACCTGAGAAATCCCATAGATCCTAGTTGCACAGGTTTGGAACCTGAGTATCTCCTACAAGTTTTGCAGGAGATTCTGATTCCATCTAGAGTAATTGTCCTGCTATTTTAGTGAGAGGAATTCCTTGCTTCTGGAACTACTATGTTTATGGAAGAAGATTCTTAGAGAAGAAATATACATGAACATGTTGGCCTCTGATGCATTTTGTGAACATGGATTGCATCAGATACAACTCACAGGGTTTCTGTAATGAAACTATAAAGCCAGCTTGCATATCCCAGAGGGGTCCAGGTGAGACAGTACCTAGTCTACCAGCCATTTCAGGTGATCAAACACCAAGAAATGACTGAAACTATATTCGAAGGTGAAAGGGGCCAGCCCCCACCCCCCAATCATAGAGAATTAAACCACAGAGTGAATTTTAAAATAAAGTTAACTTCAGAGATAGAGATCCCTTGTCCAATTTTACAAGAGAGCTTTGTACAGCTAGTCCAAGGCCATTCTGTGAGTGGCAGAGCTAGGAATTAGCTCTTGGATCTGTTTGGTTTCAGTCGAATGCTCTTTCTATTACTCCTGCTCACCTTAAAAAAGAAAAAAGTCCAAATACCCAATGTGCCATATGTTGTCTTCAAGGACCCTTTTGTTAAAGTTATTATATTCAAACTTTGCTGAAAGGATGGAACAGTGAGAATTTCTGGTGTCTAATAATACTTGAAACTATTAATTTGACATCAAATTTTTGACAAGTTATTTAAAAAGAAAAAAAGACATAGTAGGGGAGCAGAATAAATTGTAGGGTCAGCCCATCAAGACTCGGTGGATGAAAACTGGCTATTCCATGACTTCGTGTCACTTATTGATGCCAGGTGCATCAAAGAGATGCCAAAAATGCAGCAAAGTCAAAGAGCCACAAGCTAAAGAACCCCAAGACCCTGAGAACCTGTCTCCAGTGTTAAGGGTGGTCTTTGAGGGACACATATGCCTGCAGGAGGCAAGAAGGGTATATTCAATGCTTCAATGTTAAAGATTTTCTCACAATTGGTGCAAGATGAATCTGGAAATGACAAGCTTAAACCTTGTCCCTTCTCTTTGGACATACAAGTAATGGACTTCAAAACAGCCACGGGCCAATAGCTAAATGGTCTCCCTGAGTGGGAACTCAGCATGTTTCACTGTTCTTATTTGTGTCTCTTCCCAGTGGTCCAGGAAAGCTCTGAGGACAGGGACAGTGCCTGGAGGCAACCCAGTTTTGGTGTCTGGGAATTTCCTGATTAGATGTCCTGGGGACACAGGGAAGAAAAGCTAGGTGTGGGTGGGCAGGTTATAGATGTGCTACTACAATACTTTATGTAGACCTGAGATGAGATCAGTAAGCACATCATAGAACATGGCTTGATGGAATTCATTGATGGCAGTGCCCCATAAGCCCTTAATTGCCTTCCCCCTCTCCCCCGCCCCACCAACTTTAATAATGAAATTTTTTGATGGAGTGATCAGAGGAGGGGACAAGGGGAAGGGGACAGGGGAGGAATATCCAACAACCAAAAAAAAAAAAAAAAAGGAAAAATTTTGGAAATCATGTCTGTGGACGCACATGCATTCAATGTAATGACCTACAAGCCTAGAACTCAATGGTCTAGTTTCAAATGTTGACCACCCCATACTCGGAATAAAGCACCAAACTCCTCTGTGCCTCTAGTTCCTTGTCTGGAATATAGGGGTAAGAATGTCTATCTCAACAGGTGAGCATAAGGAATTATTTTGTGTAAAGGGGCTAATAGACCACTTGGCACAGGGGAAGCCTTAGCTAAGTGTTGTGGAAAATATTAGAAAAGAAACAGATGTTTGGAAAACATAGGCTGTGAACTCAGTGGACTAGAATGCAGAGTCAAAGGGGAGGCAGGAGCAACAATCCCTTGTCTCAGACTTAAAAAAATTTTTTTGATCTGGTAATAAATGGGCTGGTTCAAACAAAATAATTGTGCACACACCCAATGGAGCCACTCAGCCCCATGCCAGCCTGGGTGGTATCCAGACCCTCAACATCCATGTCCTACCATGTTGTGTTATTCTTGCACCTTAGTATTGGGTTCTAAACACATCCTATTCCTCAGGGTTCACTGAATCCCACCCACCTTTGTCTTCAAGTCATATGGTAATATATACAAGAACATAGACCCAAATGTTTGACACATTTGACTAAGCAAATAATGTTTGCCTTTGTGGTTTACAGGTATCAGTTTCATATTTAAATTTTTATATTTCTTTTTCTAAGTAGTTAATATTTGCTGTCTTTTAAAATTCAAAACATTTTTTAAAAATTCTTATTCTTGCCCTGAAATAGATTGTTTTCCATGCTAGACACAGATGCATTTCTTAGGTATTCTTCAAATTATTGTTTTCTTTTTTCTTAAATGTGGAAAAGATTGTAAAAACCTAAATACATAAGCTAAATGGGAACGAATAAAGATAGATCATAAAACAAAGACCGGTGGTTTTAAATATTCTTTTTTTAAAAGTGATAATATATTCTCTTACATTGTTGTATACCCCAGTTTTCCCACCACCATGTCACCTGTGAACTGTCATCCCAGTCATTTGTTTGACCCTGTGACCCTTGACCCTGTGACCCATCCCTGCTCTGATTTCTCCCTCCTTTCCTTTCTGCCTCCTCCCTTGTATGCTTCAGTTCTAGTATCAATGTTAATTATAACTTTTTCTTGTTCTTTTGCTTGTTTTTCCTATATCCCACGTATAAGTGAGATGATCTGGTATTTATCTTTTTTCTTTTTGGCTTATTTTCCAGCAGAATTCCTTCTAGCTCCATCCATGTTGCCATAAATGATATGCATTTATCTTTTTTATTGCTGAATAAAATTCCACTGTGTAAATATACCACAACTCTTTCATCTGTTCATCAGTTTGGGGTCATTTGGTTTGTTTCTATATTCTGGCTATTATAAATAGTGCTGCAATAAACATAGTGCAGGTTTCCTTTTGTATTAATGTTTTTGTATATTTTGGGTAGATTCCCAGAAAAAGGATCAATGGATCAAATGGTAGCTCCATTTTTAGTAGCTTAAAGCTCCTCCACACAGCTCTCCATAGTAGTTGGACCAGTTTGCATTCCCACCAGCAGTATAAAAGTGTCCCTTTCTCTCTGCATCCTCATCAGCACTTGTTTCTCATTTTTTTTATGTGGACCATTCTTACCAGTGTGAGATAGTGTCTTATTGTGGTTTTGATTTACATTTCCCTCACTATAATATTGAGTATTTTTTCATATACCTGTTGGTCATTTGTATTTCCCCTTTGGAAAAGTGCCTTTTAAGCTCTTCTGTTCATTTTTTTGACTGGGCTCATTGCTTTGTTTCTGTTGAGTCCTGTGAGTTCTTTGTAGATTTTTGACATTTAAACCCTTGTCAGTTGAATAGAGTGCACAAATTTTTTTCCCATTTGGGTGGATTTCTCTTTGTTTTGGTTATTGTCTCTTTTGCTGTACAGAGCTCTTTAGTTTCATAAAATCCCTGGTGTTTATGTTTTCATTCATTTGTTTTGTCTTGCTTGTATAGATTTGTCCTGATAGAGGTTTCTTTGATGTAAGTCATGGAGTGTTTTGCCTATATTTTCTTCTATGTACTATATGGTTTCAGGTCTTACATTCAAGTCTTTTATCAATATTGAGTTGGTTTCTGTACATGGTATGTGGCAGTAGTCTAGATTCATTCTTTTTTGCATGTAGCAGTCCAGTTTTCCTAGCACTGTTTCTTGAAGAGACTATCTTTTTTCCAAATATATTCTTTGCTCCTTTATGATAGTTAACCATATATGTGGGGCTTTATTTCTGGACTTTCAAGTCCACTGGTTTCTGTGTCTGTTTTTGTTCCAGTACCACACTGTTTTAATTATTATGGCTTTGTAGTATAATTTAAAGTCTGGAAGTGTAATACTTCCATTATCTCTCCTTTTGGTCAGGAAAACTTTGGCTATTGAGGTTATTATTTCAAATAAGTTTTAGTAATATTTGTGCCCTTTTTAAAAAGAATGTCATTAAAATGTTTACCAGAATTGCATTGAGTCTGTAGATTGCTTTTGGTAAAATGGTCATTTGGACCATGTTAATTCTTCCAATCCATGAACAGGGAATGTCTTTCCATTTCCTTATGTCTTCTTGTATCTCTTTTAGCAGCGTTCTAAAATTTTGTATAGTAAAATTTTGTATAGTTTGTATAGTAAAATTTGTATAGTTCTTTCACATTTTTTATTAGGTTTATTCCCAGGTATTTAGTTTTTTGGGTGTGATGGTAAATGGGATGGTTTTTCTGATTTTTTCTTCTTCTATTTGACTTTTTGCATATAGGAAAGCTACTGACTTCTGTGTGTTGATTTTGTATCCAGCTACCTTACTGAACTGGTTTATTATTTCAGGCAATCTTTCTGTGAATTTTTTTGGGTTATCTATATAGAGAATCATGTCATCAGCATATAATGATAGCTTCAGTTCCTCTTTACCTATTTGTATCCCTTTTATGTCTTTCTCTTGCCTTATTGCCCTAGCTAGAACTTCCAGTACAATGTTAAAGAGTAGTGGGGAGAGTGGGCATCCTTGCCTGGTTCCAGCTCTTAACTGGAAAGATTTTAGCTTTTTCCCATTTAGGATGATGTTTGCCATAGGTTTTTCATAGATGGCTTTTATTATATTGAGGTAAGTTCCTTTAATTCCCAGTTTTTCAAGGGCTTTTATCATGAATGGATGCTGGACTTTGTTGAATGCTTTCTCTGTATCTATTGATATTATCATGTGGTTTTTGTTTTTCTCTTTGTTGATGTGGTGTATTATGTTAATTCATTTCCAGATGTTGAACCATCCTTGTACCCGTGGGATAAATCCCACTTGGTCATGGTGAATAATGCTTTTTATGCATCATTGGATTCAGTTTGTCAGGATTTTGTTTAAAATTTTTGCATCCATGTTCATTAAGGAAATTGGTCTATAGTTTTCTTTCTTGGAGCTGTCCTTATTTGGCTTTGGTATGAGTGTGATGTTTGCTTCATAGAATGTGTTTGGCAGTTTTTTTTCTTTCTCAATTTTTTGGAAAAGCTTTAGTAGTGCAGGCATTATTTCATCTTTGAATGTGTGGTAAAATTCATTTGTAAAGCCATCAGGTCCTGGGCTTTTTTTAGGTAGAATTTTGATGACTGCTTCAATTTCACTGCTTGTGCTTGATTTATTTAACTTCTCTATGCCTTCCTTGTTTAATTTTGGGGAGTTGTATCTTTCTAAGAATCTATCCATCTCATCCAGGTTATTTCCATATAGTTGTTCACAGTAATCTCTTATTATTCTTTGGATTTCTTTTGTGTCTGTTGTAATTTCTCCTCTTTCATTTGTGATTCTGTTTATTAGAATTTTCTCTCTTCTTTCCTTTGTGAGTTTTGTAAGGGTCTTATCAATTATATTTTAAAGAACCAACTTTTGGTTTTGTTGATCTTCTGGATAGTCTTTTTGGTTTCTAGGTTATTTATTTCTTCTTTTATTTTTGTTATTTCTTGTTCTCTGCTGGGTTTTTCGTTTTTTGTTGATTTTTTCTAATTTTTTGAGTTGGTAGATTAGGTTGTTTCTTTGGTTATTTTCTTGGTTTTTGATATGGACCTGTATTGCTAATAAACCTTTCTCTTAGATATGATTTTGCTGCATCCCAGACATTTTGGAATGTTGTGTCTTCTTTGTCGTTTGTTTCGAAGTAAGTTTTAATTTCTTCTTTAATTTCTTCAATTACCCATTCTTCCTTTAGTAACATGTTATTCAGTCTCCAAGTGTTGGATATTCTTCTTGCTTTCTTTTCATTGTTGATTTCTAGTTTGATACCCTTATAGTCTGAAAAAAAAAGTTGGTATTATTTTAATCTTTGTGTATTTATTCATTTTTGCCTTGTGGCCTAGTATATGGTCAATTTTAGAGAATGATCCATGTGCATTTGAGAAGAAGGTGTATTCTTTTACTTGTGGGTGTAGCGTCCTGTAGATGTCTGTTAGGTCCATTTTGTCTAGGTCTTCTTTTAAGGCTATTGTGTCCTTATGTTGCTTTTGTTTTTTTGATCTGTCCTTTGTTGAGAGTGGGGTGTTGAAGTCTCCTACTACATATGTGTTTTCATCTATATTTGTTTTCAGTTCTCTTAGTAGCTGACTTATGAATGTTGGTGCACCCTCATTTGGTGAATATATGTTGATAATTGTTATGTCTTTGGTTGGTTGACCCTTGAACCATTAGGTAGTGATCTTATTTATCCTTTGTTACATTTTTATTTTGAAATCTGCTTTGTCTGCTATAAGAATGGCTACCCCTGCCTTTTTTGGGGGCCATTTGCTTGTAGAATTGTTTTCCATCCTTTTACCTTCAATCTATGCTTGTCTTTTGAGATCAGATGTGTTTCTTGGAGGCAGCAGAATGTTGGATTCTGTCTTTTAATTCAGTCTGCAACTCTATCTAATGATTGGTGAGTTTAGCCCATTGACATTTAGAGTAATTATTGATGTTTGAGGATCTAATAATGGGTTCCTGGTGGTCATTTGGGGTTCTGTTTTAGTTTGTTCTTTCTTTTCTTTTTATTATTCATTCTTTTTATTCTTCTGCAGGTTTTGATCTTAGGGTTTCTTGCAGGAGTTCTTGGAGAGGGGGTTTGATGGTAGCAAATTTCTGGAAGTTTGTTTGTCTGAGAAGGTTCTAATTTTTCCTTCATAAAGGAAGGACAGCTTTGCTAGGTAGAGTATTCTTGTTTGGTATTCTTTGTCTTGTAGTGTTTTGAAGATGTGGTCCTATTCTCTCCTTGCTTGGAGTATCTCTTCTGAGAAATCTAGGTCAATCTAGGTTTTCCTTTTTAGGTTATCTGTTTCCTCTCTCTTGTTATTCTCATAATTTTTTCTTTATCTTTGGCTTTTGAAAGTTTTACTATGATGTGTCTTGCTGTGTTTCTTCTTTCATTAAAGTAGTTTTGTGTCCTTTTTGCTTCCTGTATGTCTATTTTCATTTCTTTCTTCAGGTTTAGGAAATTTTCCCTCCATTATTTCATTGAAGAGCCTTTCAGATCCTATGTCTTTCTCTTCATCTTCTGGTATTCCAATTACTCTTATATTTGTTTTCTTTAGAGTAACAGATCTCTGATTTTTTTCTTCTGTTTTCTTACTTTGTTTTTCTCTCTTTTTCTTCATTCTCTCTACTTCTGTATCCTCTAGTGTGCTGATTCTTTCTTCTAATCTGCTTTCCTGTCTCTTCCCTGCATTTTTGAGCTCTTCTATTGCTCCTGTTATGCATTGCATCTCCTGCAGCTTCTTATTTAGGGTTTCAATTTCATTTTTCTGTATGTCAACGATACTGCTCATTTTGTTGGATTCTTTTTTATATATTTCTACTACTTCTTTTAGTTCATTGAAAACTTCTACCCTCTTGCTTTCCCTCCCCCCCCTTCCTTGGCCTCTTTGAGTGTTTTTAGCAAATTGATTCTGAATTCTTTGTCTGACATATGAAGCATTTCTTCCATGTCATCCATGTTGGTTCCTGCAGATTGTTTATCCTTTGGTGGTGAGTTATTTTTCTTCAGGCTTGCTTGACTAGCTCTATGTATTGAGTGACTACTGCTCTAGTATTAGGTATGTTGAAGTCAACTCTGCCTTTGTGCTTTTGCTGCTGTGGTGGTTATATCTTGTTTCAGTTGGCTATGACGGGGGTGTAACAAGTTCCTTTTTAGAGAGTGGATGTGTGACTAGATGTGGTTTCTATTGTATTGTCTGTCTTCTTTTTCGTTTTTTCTCCTCTTTCAGCTTGATGGACCTTAAATAGTTTTTAGTGCCTCCAAGCATCTAAGCTTGTCGTATGACCCTTTTTGACTAGGGTGTCTTGAAGCTCTTGGGTAGTGAGTATCCTTGTTTTCTAAATTTGTGCCGGTGCCCCGCAGCGGAGTCTGAGTTTTTGGGCTTTGAGTGTGAGCTGGTGGCCTCCAAGTTAACTTTCCTGGGCAGGAAAAACTCAGTCCACCCTAACCTGAATGGCCAAGGCCCATTCAGTTGCAAATTGCAGCCACACCCTGTCTCCCAGGAACATTACCTTGACAACCGGGAGTAGACTTGGTGCTGGCTGGAAGCCTCACCTGAGTGAGCCCCCCTAGCTGCTGGAGTGGCAGCTCATCTCTGCTGAATTGGATTTCCCTGGGCCCATAAGACCGTCTGTGTGGTGCCGGGCACGGTGGCTGGTGCTTGTAAGCTTCAGTCTATGAAGCAGCCGGGGCTAGGGATCGCGGTTCAAGTCCCGCCTGGGGCCCGTAGCGAGACCTAGTTCCAAAAAATAGCTGGGCGTGGTGGCGCACGCCTGTCATCCCAGCTACCTGGGAAGCTGAGGCTGGGGATGGCTTGAGTCAGTGGTACCCCGGGCAACGAGAGCCTGCGGTTCCACGGGCCTCAGCCTGAGCTGCGCTGGGTTTCAGTGTGCGAGCTGGTGGCCTTCAAGTTGACCTTCCCGGGACCCAAAAAACTCAGTCCATGCCTAGTCTGAATGGCCAAAGCCCATCTTATGTACTATTATTGGTCTTTGAAATGTAGTTGTGCTCACCACTATTCCACCAAGATCTCAGGAAGAGGTTTTTTTTTTTTTTTTTTTCCAGAAAGAGGTCTTTTTTTTCCCCCAAGAAACCAATGTCATTTATTTATTATCACACTCCGTTTCTTTTTAAAAATTTATTTATATTTATTTTTATTGCTTAAATCACTGCCTTGGTAAATGGTATTTTTTTTTTTTCTTTTTTGAGACTAGGTCTCGCTATTTTTGCCCGTGGAACCGCAGGCTCTCATTGCCCCGGATACCACAGACTCAAGCAATCCCCAGGCTCAGCTTCCCAGGTATTGGGATTACAGGCGCGCACCACCACGCCCAGCTATTTTTTTGAAACTAGGTCTCACTACGGGCCCCAGGCGGGACTCGAACCACCATCCCTAGCCCTGGCCACTTCATAGGCTGAAGCTTACAGGCACGAGCCACCGTGCCCGGTCTGGTAAATGGTTTTTTTTGTTTGTTTGTTTTTTTGAGACTAGGTCTCGCTATTTTTATCTGTGGAACCACAGGCTCTCGTTGCCCAGGATACCACAGACTCAAGCAATCCCCAACCTCAGCTTCCCAGGTAGCTGGGATTACAGGCGCGCACCACCAAGCCAGCTATTTTTTTTGGAACTAGGTCTCACTACAGGCCCCAGGCGGAACTCGAACTGTGATCCTTGGCCCCGGCCACTTCATAGGCTGAAGCTTGCAGGCACAAGCCACCGTGCTCGGCTGCCTTGGTGAATGGTTATTGGGTTACCTCCCCCTCTCTCTGATGCCCTCTCCCTTTACTCGGACTCTTTGTTGTTAATGTGTGTTAAGTCCATTAGTCTCTTTATTTCCTGTGGCACTGTCCTCAGAAAGAGATTTTTTTACAGCAAGGACAGAGATCCAGAAAATGAATGGACATATTTGGTTGGGTACCCAAAGAAATACTATGTGTCTCTATCCAGTATAACTGCATATTGGATATATTGATATATACAAGTTGTAGATGTAAGAAGTCATGAGTTCTTACTAATGAAAACAAATATATGAAAAATGGGGCTGAGCATCATGGCATGCACCTGTAATCCAAGCATTGGAAGACAAGAGGCCAGGGATTGCTTGAGTTTATGAGTTCAAGACTACCCTGGGCAACATAGTAAGAACTGGTCTTGAAAAAGCAGCTGGTGCGTGGTGGTGGTTGCCTGTAATCCCAGTTACCTGGGAGGCTGAGGATGGGGATCGCTTGAATTTGCGGAATCTGGACTACCCAGGGCAACATAGTGAGACCTAGTCTAAAATATATATATATATACATACATATACATGAAAGTTTTCTTACTAAAACAATAACAAAAATTGAGAAAGTTTATTTTGCAGTTTTGCAATTATAGTAATATTAATTTACGCAAGAATGATGAGTGGATATTAAAATTTGTGGATGAAAGAAATTATATAACCTCAAAATGTTGTCCCACAAAATATTTATTAATTAGAAAGAAAAAGATAGTAACTCTACAGAGGGCCAACCTGGCAGATATCACTGAAACCAAAAGGTCAAAGTTAATTATCACCAAGTTAATACCATGTGCCTTTTGATATTCTGTACTGAGGAGGGCATGGCTTCACTTATGTAGCAATCCTGTTGAAAATAAACTGAATCATCAGAAAACAGACCTACATTGAGGGATATTCTGAAATATGATGTTTGATTTTTAGTGACAAACTTGCTCAAATCAAGGGTCATATCAAAAATTATGTCATATGGATTGAAGAGTCAGATACAAGACCCGAAACCATAAAAATGTGTTTGGTGACTTTACATAAAACTATAATATTTTTCTACAGAGAAAGAAGCTTACATCAAAACAAAAACACAACTTACCAAATGGGAGAAGATATATGCACATCATACATCTGACATGAGGTTAACATGTACACTTAAATAATGTTATATATAATAATACTTAAATTTTTTAAAATCTTAAAAAATAGGGGATATTGGGTGAAGGATATTCGGGGATCTACTTTGCAACATTGAAGTGAATCCAGAATTTTTTCAGTTTAAAGACGTGCCATATCAAACACCACCACTAGATGTCACTGTGGCCTTACAAGTAGCACAAGTTTTATTACAAAGACTAAATTCCTTTGTGGTTGTCTCCTTACTTTGACACCTCTGCAGATTAGACACATTTAGCCCATTCTATCCTGGACAGCTTTTGCAGTTAAATAAAAGTAGAAGCCAGGAAGAGGAAGGAGCAGGCAGAGACTGCTGCCTTTTGCTGTCCTTAAAAACTGTATCAGCAGTGCCTACCCTGTCTGTAGGCTTTGGTTTCCTTCCATGGAGTACTTGCTCCTACTCCCTCTAGCCCTGGCATCTGTGATATGTAAGCTGATGTTTTTCTTAACTAAAATCATTTCAGTGCCCCTTCCAAGACTTTTACACAGGTACCTAGGATCCACTACTGGTTTTGTCTATTTTTTTTTTTTAATTCATACTCTATCTAGAGTTTGTCTTTGAGTTGACTCCATTTTTTAAAAAATGTAAATAAAGAAAAAAATTTATAGAGTGGTCACAAATGGGAACCAGTTCATTTGCCTTAAATAGAAGGTAACCACAAAAATAAGTATAACAAAAGCAACATACTGGAAATAAATTTGAGCTTGCTGCTATTGTCTGCCAAGACTCAGAGAGCTGCTCTTTTTCCCCCTTTTAAGGGAGGTTTGGAGGTGTTAAAAAGAAGTTGAAGACAGGGTAGCCCTGACTTTTCTCTTGATGTAAGTAAGAGAATAGATGCTGAGAAAACCAGACATTTCTGGTTCAGTGATTCAGTGTTATTTGATTCTGCACCCATGAAATCAACCACAGCATTTTAAATACCTTCTAAAATCAGCCTCCTGCCTTTACATGATATTCTAAGTTAATGATTCCCTCCTTCTTTCTTTCTTCTTTCTTTCCTTCTTTTCTTCCTCCCTTGTTTTCACTTTCTTTTCTATTTATTATTTCTAATAATCCAGAGAGAATGTGATTAAAAACATTATTTAAACTCACTTTATTTTGACATTCCTTTCCATTTAATATCTGTTTAGCTTCCCCTTATAGTTTATTTACATTTGCTTTTATAATCAGTCATCTTCCATTGAAGAGGCTTATTCCCTTTTTAACAGGGGAGATGATATATCCCCCTTTGCTGTCAATGTCGAAGCAATTATATGTCACCAAATGGCTTGTGATTTGGTATCTTCTCCTGATAAAGGCTTATGATAGATAGGATGTGGCAGAGGTCAGGAATTCTGCTGAGTACAACCTCAGGGTATGCTTCAAATTGCTTGAGCTTCATTCAAATCCCCTAGGACACAATCAGAAAGCTGGTCCCCTTCAATTTTGGTGTGGGGCTTTTTTCTTCCTTCTTCACAGAGATTCTGAGTGAAGATGTGGCAGGCTAAGCCACCTAATTGCTCGCTTTACTCCTTCACATTCGAGTGCCCTTTCAGGCTTTGTATAATCTCTTATAATTACTAATTTGCTGGCCACAATTAGCATAGGGCATTTTATGGAGCACAGGCAATTTTTAGTTACCCAGTGTTACTAAATAATTTAAAAAGGAAAGGACAAAGAATGTCCATCGAATGTGTTTTGTCTTCTTAATTCCTGTGTCTCCATAAAGAAACTCCATTATAGGGAAAGAAATTGGAAATTTCATGAAGATACATACACCAATTACTTGTCACATGATAAAAGTTATCTTATCATAATTCTTGTTTCTTGACAAGGTAGATTTAATTTGCCATTGGAAGCCCAAAACCTTACAGGTCAGTTTCACTACTCAACAAAAAAATATATACATTTTTTCTTTTTCTTCTCTTTTTTTATTTGAAAAATTCATTTTATTGATTTGTCACATTTGTGCATTAATTGATCCCTCCTCCTCCCTCCATATACCCCCTCTGTATCCCCCCTCCAGTCACTCCATCTTCCATTTTTCTGCTATTTGTTGGTTGGTTAAGTTGATGTTCAGTTGTTGGTTGTTTGGCCCCTTGTTCTTTTCCGATATCTGGTAAATGTTTTTTTCTTTTTTTTTTTTTTTGCATATATATGGGTACACAATAACGAAGTAATGTAATAAAAATACATTTTTTTGTCCAGCGTGATATAGTTTCTATTTGTAAAAAAAAAAAGCAAAAACAAAAAATAAAAAAACCCACAAAACAACAAAAACCAAAAAATTATCTAGATAGATTTCATTTCAGAAGAAATTTTCACTAAAAGAAAGGTTTTTATGATACCAAAGTCTCTAGAGCTCTATACCCACCATACACTTTGGAGTAGGAATTTTTTTCTTAATGAAAAAACCAGAACACACAGAAAATAAGATTGGGTCAGAGACACTAACTATACCGATGAAAACCAAATGTGAAGCATGAATATTTTCCGGTAAGAGATGTGAGATTTTCTAAAGAATTCTTCAGGTTTCTTCCAGTTCCATTTGTTCCTGCTGCTGATTAATGTTTATGATTCCATTATCCTCTGGATGTTTACAGATGCCCGCCCTCTCCCCCTCCCCACCGTTCACTCAATTGTTTTATTATGTGTTGACATCCATACTAATGGATGGTGGTACCCTGCCTGAGTCTGCTTCCAGGGTTTGCTGAGTATTACTAGTAAGTGTACTTTGAGTCTGTTTCTGGAACTGTATCTCAGTATATCCCCAGGGCTGCAAATGATACTTTATTTCATTGTTTTAAAGTGTCTAGAGCCAACATGTCTGTTTGAGATTCTGAGCCAAGTATTGTCTTCCCAGCACATCTATAACTATCGATTCCTAGGAGAGAGGCCTAATTATATCTGTGCTTATCTTAGGACCACAGCATCCAAAGTGGCTTTAAAGATCCCTTCTTCCCATCTGGTGCCTGGGTCCCCACCGAATTAGACTTCTGTGGTACAAGTAACAGAAACCAAGTCTGGGCAAGTTAAATTAAAAAGGATATTTATTTTCTTGGAATGGTGGTTCATGGGATAAAGAGAAAAAAAAAAAGAGATAACAGCGAACAAACCAGGCTAGAGGGTTCAGAAGACGCCTTGACCCTAAAAGTCTGGCGACTAGGTGCAGTAATGCCTTAGGGGTTGGCCAACGGCGACGTTAAGGAGATGTTTGGGGGCACTTTACACTGTATGGTTTTCCCAGTTCACAGTCTGAGGAATTGAGATTTTTCATTTTTTTTCCCCAAAACATTGTATAAATTGTTCCTTAAATCCTGCCCTAGAGTAGATGCCACTGCTAGTCCCTTCTGCCTAAAAATGAGCTGCTGCTACAGCAACCACTGGGGGGCGCCCTTCCTCGTGTCTCCTGCACCCTCCTTTTGAACCGCAGCTGAGCGTCCTTAGAGGGAGAGAGTCCATTTGACTCGCCTGAGACAATGATGTGACCATCTTTGTCCAGGGTTATTGTGCAGCCACAGCTGTATAAAGTGACTTTAAAGTTCACACGGTACAGTGTGATTCTGGTTGAAGAACCAGAAAAGTTAAAGGCTGTTGCCTGAGGAGTTGTGGTTCATGTACCTTACCTACAGGTGATGGGGTTGTGCTCAGTCTTGGAGGGACCAGGTCTTGTACTAGTGGTGCAGTTAAATACAGGGCTGGCAAAGCTATTTCCCGGAAGAGTGAGACTCGGGGCTTTTTTTTTTTTTTGTCATCTTGAGTCATTTTAAAAAGCTTAGTTATTAAAATATAATTTATATATTATCAACTGCACATATTTGAAGTGCAGAATTTGTAAGTTTTAATATAGGTATGTACCTATATCTTATAACCTTCATAATCAAGTAATAGTCTTATCTGTCTCCAGTTCTATGCTATCCTTTTATACTCCATCTCCCTGCCTATCCCAGTCCTCCAGGAGTCATTGATTCACTTTCTTTCATAACTGGTATCTTTGCCTTTTCTAGAATTTATATGATTGAAATCCTGAAATCTTTATTCTGTTTTTCCCTTGATTTATTTTATTGTTTCATAATTACTTTGAAATTCATCAATGATGTTATATAAGTAGTATCCCCTTTTTGATTTTCTGAGCTACATTTTTATCTTTGGATACACCACTCTTAGTTTATTAATTTGTCTACTTATGTGCACTTGTGTTCTTTCCTATTTTAGGTTGTTGAAATAAAGGAGGTACAAATGCTTGGCTTTTCCCAAACTCTTTCCTCAAAAGAGATCTTTATCAATCATGTGTGGTTCACAAAGTTTCTCTTAAAAAAACAATTTTTTTTTTTTTTTTGAGACTAGGTCTCGCTATTTTTGCCTGTGGAACCGCAGGCTCTCGTTGCCCGGGGTACCACGGACTCAAGCAATCCCCAGCCTCAGCTTCCCAAGTAGCTGGGATTATAGGCGCACGCCACCACGCCCAGCTATTTTTTGGAACTAGGTCTCGTTACTGGCCCCAGGCGGGACTCGAACCACGATCCCTAGCCCCGGCCGCTTCATAGGCTGAAGCTTACAAGCACGAGCCACCGTGCCCGGCCAAAAAAAACAATTTTTTATTTTAATTAAATTTTAAAAATTTCTTTTCCTATATTGTTGTTGATTTTTGGGCAGTATTTCTCCCCTCAAGTGTAGTTCGTATAGTTCTTTCATCACTATAGCACCTATCATCCATCACCGTAGTTCCTTGTGCACTTCCGTTCCCTGTTGTATGCCTCAGATCTATGGTCAGCTTACAAGTTTTATCTTTTTCCTGGTCCTTTGTTTGGATTCTCTGTATGCTGCATATAAGTGACACCATCTGCTTTTTATCTTTCTCCTTTTGACTTATTCCAGTTAGCACAATCCTTTCCAGCTTCATCCATGTTACTGCAAATGGCTTGATATATATTTTTGATTCCATTGTGTATATATACCACACCTTCTTGATGCACTCCTCTGTTTGGGGGCATTTCGGTTGTTTCCATATCTGATGGATCTATTGCAGTGCTGCTGCAATAGATCAAAGGAGGGGGAGGAGAATAAAAGTGGGGGCCAGGGCACGAGATAAAGAAGGTCATGGGTGATAAGGTAATGGGAAAATATTGGGATAAACAAAGATGTAATATTTATATATGTGTTGGTATATATATGCAATAAAAATAATTAAAAAATAAATAGTGCTGTAATAAACAAAGGAATACAGATTTCTTTTCAAATTACTGTTTTTGTGTCCTTTGGGTGGATTCCTAGTAATGAAATTCCTGGGTCACATGGTAGATTAATTTTTAGTGAAAAATCCGTATTTTTTTAGAGAAATAATTTTCATGAGTGACTTCAACTTGGCAGCATGAGTCTTGTCCTAAGAGAAAATCAAAATGGTATAGCTTGTTTATACAATAAGATTTTCTGTATAAATTCTCATTAAAAATATCAGGCATTTCCTTAAAAATTACAGCAAAATATATATAAAATAGACAAAATGTAGACATTAATAAATAAGATAAATAAGTCACAAGTTAGTTTATATTTAGAAAAAAGTTGTAAAATACAGTTACAGATCATAAATATATTATTTAGTCATTTAGTCAATCACCAGTTTAACGTGAAATTGGTTTCCTGCTGCATGCTTGTGGGGGAAAAGAAGCATTAAAAAAATATGTTAAGGTTTCATCTGATTCTTACTCTCTGCAACAGAAAATTGTAATTTTGGCTCATAAACTGTATCCCAGCCCAAATCCACTCCTGAAGTCTCCTGTCCTTTCCTTTGGCAGTTCTCCCTTGGTAACATGACAAGGAATCGAGTAAAATAAAATAAAAAGGCAGCTTATCTCACTGCCTGAGAGAAGTAAGGTGCCAACAGTTCTGAGCTGATGGAAGGTGAAGAGGCAGAGATTGTACCCATACCTTCCTGCTCATAGAGGTGACCCTTTAAGGCCTGCCTGCCTCCAGTTGTTCCTGGAGCAGTGTGATTGGAAACTCTGTGCTCTCTGGCCCCAGGTTCCTGCCTTTACTCCAGGAGAATTGTGCCTAAGCACGTTCCACTGCCCCTTCATCCACAGCCATCCCTTTGGATGTTGGATGTCCTTTGGCGAGTCTCTTGTGAGTCCTCTCTCCTTCAGCCCTTTCTGGCCTCTGAACTTGGGGTTTCTCTCCTTGGATGAACTTGCCCAAGTTTTCTGAAGAATGGCTTCTGCTCTCTAGTTCTTAGCTCAGATGTCATCTCCTCAGAGGTGAAAAATTGAGCTCATAGCCTCCTCCCCAGTGCCTCCTCTTCACACCCTATTTTCTCATACTTCTTATTATAATCTGAAATCACCTTTCAGCAGGCTATTATTATTATTCTTATGTGCTATATCTCCCAACTCAGCTATTAGTTCCATGAGGTTAAAGACCTTCTCTTTTTTATTACTGTACTCAGTGGAAAGGTACCTTGTATGTCATAGTTGCAAAGTGACTGTTTGTTGAATAAATTGACCCCTTAATATATTTCACACACTTTTTGATTGTAATATTAACATATAAACAGAAACATGCATAGAACTCTATATATTGTTCAAGCAATGACTATAAAAGGAGCACCTGATACCCATCATCCAAGTTAAAAAATAGAATAGTAATTGTGGCATATAGAGAAAAGAGAGAAAGTAAAACAAAAGCTTTTAGTCTCGAACATCAATTATTACCAGCAGGTAGGCATGGGATGGGTAAATCGGAGAGTTATATGGAGAAGGAAAGAACTGGACTTTGAATGGTGAATTTAGAGTTGCTAATAGACATGTTGATTCTCAATGCTGCTCTCCTGAAACTTCTCCAATGTATTATGCAATGTTACTTTAATTTTAAAAAAAATTACATAAGATAGTATCAGCCTCCCAGAAACTAGCCCTGCTATCCAACTAGCCTTGAGCCACAAACTACCATCTCCCCACCCCTGGGGTAGCTGTTTGCTTCACGTACATGGTAACCATGTCTTACTTTTCAACCTGGTGTTACTACTGGGCACTCACCCTGACACCACACAGTTTAGCTTTCTCCTTCCCAGAGCTTTGCTGTCCCCCAGGCAGCCCAAGAAGTTCTAGTGAATAGAAGTCATGAACACTTCCTCTCAGAAGTGCACTCATATCTGATATTCCCCTTATCTCTCTGGCAGCAGGTCTTTCCCCAAGAAGTCATTCTGGAAACTCCCTATTGATGATTTGGCTCTTCAGTCCTTTTTTGGGGTCATTTGTTACTGTTGTTGATTTCGTGGCACTTTATTTTTTCATAAGTGTTCAAAGAATAATATAAACTACTATTTATTATTATTATTTTAACTTATTTTTAGACTGGTTGATGGATTTTATTGTGTGACACTGGTTTACAACACAATATGACTTTGCGAGTCAATTCTCAGCTACTCGGTATGTCACTATACCCCACCTACCACCAAAACACCCAGTCCTTTACCATAGACCAATGCCCCCTTAACCCCCTTCTACACTGTTTCTCTCCTCACCTGCTCTCAACCTGATTTTGAAGCCATTTAAATCTATTGGGGGAATTTACCTGAATGACAATGTCATAGTTGTGCAGACTGCTAAATGAAAGATCAATGATACTGGTTGATCCTTCACATCCTTAAACATGTCCAAGTTGACTTGGTATTCTCAGGACATAATGGAATTTGGGCACATCAATACCTGTGAAGTACTATACACATGGTCAAGGATTAGCATTAAGGATAATATGCTTTATTTAGATTTCTCACCTAATTCCAATTGTTTTAGAATTTGGGTCAAGTCTGTTAACAACTGCTTACACATCTCACAACTGGATAAATTCTACAATTTAATATAAAAAGCTGATCTTATATATTATGTAGTGTTTGTAGGGGTTAATAGATTTATTGGAGATAAGAGACTCATTTGAATGATGACTGGGTTTATGAACAGAAAACTTCAAACATTCAATAAAGAATCATCAATTGCTCTTGTTTATTAAGAATTGTGGCTATAGATTTTAAAATATCAATGTTTTCTCACACAGACAAAGCTAATGAAATAGAATATTTTCATTAAATGATTTAAAAATAACTATGTCATTACAACCAAGACTACTATGAAGATTAAATTTTCTTAAAGCTAAAAGTGTTTTAACTCAAATTATAAAGCACTTTGGTCTGAAGATATAAATTTACAGTTACACCCTCCTTTATGTTCTGGACAGGTTCTTGGAAACCTTGAATTTAAGGGAAATGACAAAATAACATATAATGAAACCAGGTTTTCGAATAACATTGACTGGGTTACTTTTTTCTCTTCAACATTGTAATGAAATGATGTTGAAGAAACCACAGTCTTTGAAGGCTGTCACCTTACTGTCCTGCATTACCTGTGGTCAAGTTTAAAATCCTTACGAGCCCTTGTCAGTCAGTGTTTGCCCTGGTGCATGGGCCCTCCAGGTTCAGAACTTGAGCTCTACACTATTTCTTATTAAATGCTTTTTGAGAGGTGGAATCCATCACACAGGAAACAATTTTAACTTTTTTAGTTAACAGCACACATGTTCATGCTCTTTCATTTTAGAGGGTAAATACTGAGTTCATTCTTCATTTTCTCAAAAGTCAAATGGGGAGAGGAATGGCCAGGAAACACATATCACAGGAAGGTAGTTTCCTGTTCTATGTATTCAGCAGCAGTGATGAAGGCCCCACAGGCCCTGGGTGAGTGTGTCTTGGGCTTCCCAGATTTCAGGGCAGTGTGTGGGGAGGAGGGACTTCTCTCTTCACATTGTCTAAGAAACTGGGCAAAATCTAACTCTCTGGACACCATGACCTCTGGATGACCCTCATCAAAATCCAGAGGCTTGAGGCTCAGGGGAATTCCTCACATCACCTCAGAAATTGAAATCTCAAGTGGGACAGTGAATGTCTCTCTTCAGCATCAGCATAACCAGTGGTGAGCACAGTGGTGTCTGGGATTGCATGTTGACTTCTCCAGCTAGGGCCTTAGAATCTTCCACAAACCTCTCACCTCTTTGAGTCTCAGTTTCCTCAATGTTAGAGGAGAATAGAGACTTACTCTACCTCACATACTTGAGGCGAAGGATCAATGAGATCTTAAATGGAAAGAATAGTCGTTGACTTACAACAAATACTTGATAGAAATATTCAGATTTGAGAAATGTTTTGCACAGATTTGGTTAACTCACCTAGGGAGAATAATATTCTTGAGAGTTTTGAATGTAGTTCAGAAATAATTAAATGCCTTTCTTGATTGAAATAGAAAGGCAATTAAGACAATGAGGCACTTTTCTTTGTGTTATCTAGGACATATTTTTCTCATTTTCCTCCTGTAATGGGAAAATTTGAAACCCAGTGAAACTTACACAGAACGGTGACAAATTACTCATCCTGAGGTTAATTCTTCTCCAACAAATACATTTCAAATAGGGACAGTATAGAAGATTCCAGAACCCTCAGAATCCAACTCTAGGTGGCATGATGTTCGGGGACTTAGGCAAGCTTAGGTTCTTAGTGTTACTAGCACGTAATTTTAGAAAAGTTCTTTCACACCTTTAGGTATCATGATTTCTCAACAAATAAATTAGGGGTACAACTCCAAACTGAAGTGATCTCCACAGGTTTACAGGTGATAAGCTAAGGGGTGTGAGTATATGATAACTGGGCAACTGTCCAAGCTGACTTTGTGTTGTGTTCCATGGTTTTTTTTTTTTTTTTGAGACTAGGTCTTGCTATTTTTGCCTGTGGAACCGCAGGCTCTCGTTGCCCGGGGTACCACAGACTCAAGCAATCCCCAGCCTCAGCTTCCCAGGTAGCTGGGATGACAGGCGCACGCCACCACGCCCAGCTATTTTTTGTAACTAGGTCTCGCTATGGGCCCCAGCTGGTACTCGAACCGCGATCCCTAGCCCTGGCCGCTTCATAGGCTAAAGCTTACAAGCACGAGCCACCGTGCCCGGCTGTGTTCCATGGTCTTACAGGTAAAAGGAATGCATTCACACAAAGTGAACCAGCTGACCAAACTCCATGTCTTTCAAATTATCTCCCAAATGTGTGTCCCTGGTTGTCTTTGAGGGGGCCATAAAACAGCATAGATAGGTGTCTAGGAGCAGGGTGGCAGTATGGTACAGGGGATATTAATAACTCAGATATCATACATTCTTATTTTATTGTTTTAAATTAACATTGCACTATAACTTTATCAGTTTGGGTATCCATCATTGAGAATCAATATGTACATATACAACATTAAGTTCACCACTAAAAGTTATTTTATTCCTCACCATATTTTTTTCCTTCATTTATCATAACCACTAATGGATTATAGAGTTTTTATAGGCCAAAAGTTGACCTGAGAGTCCAAAATTTGATTTTGTTTTATTTAGTTCACTTTTTTGTTTTCTCTACATACCACATATAAATGAAACCATATGGTGTTTGTTTTTTTCTTGCTGACTTATTTCACATAGCATCATTCCCTCTTTGTCCATTCATGTTGTTGCAAATGGGAGAATTTTATTTTTTATAGCTGAGTAATATTCCACTGTCTATCTATATAGTACCTCTTTATCCAGTCATCTGTAGGTGGATACTTTGTTTCCAACTCCTGTTGCAGTAAAAATGGAGTTACATATATATCTTTTCAAATTAATGGTTTTGTGGTTTTTTTTGGTAAATACCCAGAAGTAAGATAACTGAATCAGAAGGAATTTCTATTTTTAATTTTTTGAAGACACTCCATACTGTTTTTCATAGTAGCTGCAGCAGTTTACATTCCCATCAACAGGGTACAAGGGTTCTCTTCTCTCTATGTCTTCTCCAACACCTGTTGTTTCTTGTCTTTTGGATAGTGACCATAAAATGTCATAGATTTTGCAGTCATAATCTCTCCATACATGTGACTGTCTGATGGCATTTTATTTATGTCATTAACATGTACTGATAAGTCTCTCTGACAGACGACTAACCCACAGTCCCTGTCTACAAAGGAATTTCAGGATGGAGGAGAGGTCAAATAGTTAAAGAATGACATCTTTGTGGTTGGGTATCAGATGTTTGTTTGAAACCTTAGGCGTTTTTCCAGAGAGTCTGAAACTGGGCCCCTGAAACTAAAGGGAAGGAGCAATAGGTGACTCCAGACAGGTAGCAGCTTTTTTATTTTTGAGACTAGGTCTTGCTATTTTTGCCTGTGGAACCGCAGGCTCTCGTTGCCCGGGGTACCACAGACTCAAGCAATCCCCAGCCTCAGCTTCCCAGGTAGCTGGGATGACAGGCGCGCGCCACCACGCCCAGCTATTTTTTTTGTAACTAGGTCTCGCTATGGGCCCCAGGCGGGACTCAAACCGTGATCCCTAGCCCCGGCCGCTTCATAGGCTGAAGCTTACACGCACGAGCCACCGTGCCCGGCCCTCAGACAGGTAGCAGTTTTAATGAGCAAGGGGACTTAGCAATTGGGCTTGTCTTGGACACTACCCACTAGAATCTGATAAATTTATAAAGTGACCTAACTGCTTTAAGTCACATATACTATCCACATGGCCTCAATATATTGCTTTCTTAAATTCGTGTCCTTGAAAATGGCTCCCGATGTGGGAGTGGTGGGTGAAATAAAACATTCAAGGGCAGGGGAGGGGCAAAGAGCCTATCATTGCTTGATTCCATGTCAGCAAGGGGCCATATCTTCTCCATGACCTCCTCCAAAAGTATCAGAATAGGTTAAAGCTGAAACAACCTTAATGTCTCAATGGCTTCACTTCATAGAAGTCTAGTTCCTGCTTGTATAAAGCAATTTCCACATGCAGTCATTTAGATTCCTTCTACCTTATGATTCTGACATATCCTAATAAGGGAACTGACAAACTGAGGGTCAAACTTGATCTACTATTTTTAAAAAATGTCCTTTTTTTTGGTAAATAAAGTCTTATTGGAAGACACTTATATTACACATTTACTGCGTATCACCTTCTCTCCCACGAAAGCAGTAAGGAGAGTAGTTGAGCAGACATGATATAGCTTCACATCCTAAAATAGCAATAGTCAGGGTTTTCAGGAGAGAAAACAGTTTGCTACACCCCAGTCTAGAGCATTGTAATATTATCTTAGATTCTTTGATTCTCACAGAGGACAGAAGAAAGAAAGAAGATTATGTGGGAGTTATTCCTGAACCCTATCTAGAAATGGCTTCCATTCACTCCACCTGCATGCTGTTGACCAAAACTCAATTGAACAGCTATAAGTTGTTTCCAGGAAAGTTGAGAGATGCAGTCTAGTTATAGTCCAAGGAGAAACAGCAGTTTCCCACAAATTGATACTGGGCTAGTCTCTTCCATTCATTCTCTCCTTCTCCTCAAAAGAACCATTTAAGTACTGCTTTGTTGATGAAACACCTGATATTCAGAGAGGTTAACCTACTTGTCTCAAGCTGCCCAGTGTTAAAAGAGTGGCAGTGGAGATTTGATCTTTTCCTAACCTTATTTTTAAATTATGATAAAATATACACAAAATATGCCATTTCTGCCATTTTAAGTGTATAGTTCAGTGGCAAATGATTTTTTTTTTAGAATGGAAGATTTCCATTTTTGATAAGAATTTAAAAAGTAATACTTTCATTTCAATGATTGTCTTGTGAAGCTAAGCATAATCGGATTCATTATCTTAAAACTGAGTACTGACACAAGATTTTAGTTTTTGTTAATGGTAGCAACAATTATTGCTATAAACTGATAAAATAGGGGTAGAGGTGGATTTGATACTGAAATGATTTTTTCAAGTTTTTCCTACAACATACAAATTCAGGAATGTTCTGTAGTTCAGAAAAAGAAAAAAAATGGTAGAAGAATTGAGTCATTACATAGAACATAACTATAGAGACATGTCATGCCCCAAAGAACCTACTTTATTGAACTCAAAACCATGCTGACATTTGAGTGGTAATTTAGTTTCCGCAAAATAATGTCATCCACACATTTTACGATTGTTCATTTGTAACCCTTCAGTTTTGTGGGGTTTTTCTTTTTCATTAACTTTGTAATTTGGTTTCACAGTTGCTTAAAACTCATATGCATAAAGAATTTACTCCTAGTTTTGTACAAGCTTGTTTAAGTAAGATAGCAAAATTAAATAAAGTCTGAGGGGTTTAGGAGAGTATTTTCTCATTCAAAGGTATATATAATTCCCTAAAAAAGGAAAATGGAGACATTATTCTCCCCAAATTTAAACTATACTACAAAGCAATAATAAAACAATATTGTACTGGATTAAATATAGACACATAGAAATTAACGAAATAGAATTGAGATACCAGAAGTAAACCCACACTTATGTGGACAGCTTATTTACAACAAAGGAGTCAAAAACATACAACAGAAGTAGAGAAGTCTCTTTAACAAATATAATTGTAAAAGTGGACAGTTTTATGCAAAACAATTAAAGTAGACCACTACTTTACACCACACATACAAATTAATTTAAAATAGGAAAAGTCTTGAATGTAAGTTCTGAAACTATAAGATACATAGCAGAAAACATAAGCAAAATACTCTGTGACATCAACTTCATGGATGTCTTTGGGTACTCAACTACAGTGACAGGCAAAACAAAAGGAAAAATAAATAAATGGGACTACATCAAGTTAAAAAGCTTCTGTACAGTGAAACAAACTATCAGTAAAGTGAAGACACTTTACACACATAAAGGTAAACAACATATTTGCACACCATACATCCAACAATCGACTGATACCTAAGATCTACAAAGAATGTCCACAATCCAAGAAAAAGAAATTAAGAATTAAGTAGATACTTCCCTAAAGAAGACATGGAGATAATCAACAAACATATGAGAAAAAAATGCTGATTATTACTTATCATCAGGGAAATGAAAATCAAAACCTCATACCCATGAGAATAACCCATTCCCAAAAGACTAGAAACATGTTAGGTGTGGAGAAAAAGGAGCCCTCATCCATGTTGGTGGGTTGTTGTCTAGTGTAGCCACAGCCTTGTGGAAACTGTATGGAAGTCTCTCAAAATTGCAAAATATATGTTGATCCATTTGATCAAACAATTTCAGATCCATTTGACTGAACAATTTCACTTCTAGGTATCTATCAAAATACAAAAACAGTAATTAAAAAAGATAAATGCTTTCCTATATTAATTGTAACATTATTTACAACAGTCAAACTATGGGGAAAACAACTAATTGCCCAAGGACAGATGAGTGGATAAAGAAGAGGTGGTTTACATGCACAATGCAGTATTTATTCAACTGTAAGGACAAATAAATCCTTTCATTTGTGACAACACAGATGGAACTAGGGGGATTATACACAGTAAAATAAGTCAGAAGGAGATGGCCATATGAGTTCACTTTTATGTAGAATATAAATAAATAAAGCAAAAGAACAGACAAAACCAAACCACAACAAATGTTGGACTCTAACTACAAAACTGAGTTTTGGGTGGGAAAAGAACAAAAGAGGGCAGAGATCCCAGGGGACTGTGGTAGAGGATTATGGGTACTTGGTGGTGGGTGTTTGTGCTGACATACATCTGAGGAAGTGTGAACTTGTTCTCTTAAAATCTACAGTTTTAATCATATAAATCAACATAACCTTAGTAAAACTAAGTAAATAAAACAAGTAAAATGTATGTGTATATGATTTCAGTTTATGAAAGCTCATCCTACTTTCTAACTCCAAGAGAGTTTTTACAAAAGACTTAATTTGAACTAGGAAACTACCTGTCAGTATAAACTAAGTTCAGCTGCAGTAATAAGCAGCATCCATAATTTCATGGCTTACACCACTTGCTTCTCCAAATCCATTACATATCGGTAAAGAACTTTTTACAATAAACAGCACCCAGGTTGTTTCATCTACCTGTAACACCTCTGCTTGAGGTAAAAGCATATTTTAGGATTGTTTCTTAGCCAGATAGCATGTGTTCTGGCTCAAACAAGTCAGAAAATCATATTTAATTTTTTTTCTTTTCTTTTTTTTTTTTTTTTTTTTTTTTTTTTTTTTTTTTTTTGAGACTAGGTTTCGCTGTTTTTGCCCGTGGAACCGCAGGCCACGTTGCCCGTGGAACCATGAACTCAAGCAATCCCCAGCCTCAGCTTTCCAGGTAGCTGGGATTACAGGCGCGCACCACCACACCCAGCTTTTTTTGGGACTAGGTCTCGCCAAGTTGCCCCGGGCAGGACTCGAACCGAGATCCCCAGCCCCAGCCGCAACTCCATAGACTCTCGCTTATAAGCATGTGCCACCATGCCCAGCTTAGAAGATCATACTTAATTTCAAGAAGAGAAGGACTATGGTCGTTTGGGTGCCCAGAGGGGACGACCAGTTGATAATAATAATGCCTGCAACAAAAAGCATCCCTCTCTATTTCTACCCCCTGGTACAGCTACAGGCAGCCTTCCTAAAGTTCATGGGCAGCTGTGGCACTTAGGGTACAGTCAAGTCCTGCTACTTCCAAACCACATAGGCTGGGCAAATGTAAACAAATCTTTCCCTACGAAATGGAGAAGTGTCAGTTGTATGTTCTGTAAAGAGAAGTCGAAGCAATAACCCATGTGAAGCATCTTTGTCAGTTGCAAATGATTATGCAGATGAAGGTAAGAGTGTCATTTCCGGCAGTCATGCCACATGAAAGGTAAAGAACAGAGTAATGATTTCACCCTATTGTACTTGTCCCACCATCAATACTTTCTCATAAAAGTACCCTGAAAATTCATGAGATATTTCCATAGGTGACCTGATGATGAATGAAAGCTGAAGAGAAATGTTCTCCTATGAAGAAACAAAAGTTTCCTCTTGGCTAGAAAATGAGGAAGCATTTTACATGGCCCCAAATCTATATGGGCCGTTTTTTTTGTTTTGTTTTGTTTTGTTTGTTTGTTTGTTTGTTTAATAGCAGATTCTAATTCGAAGTTGAAGGGAAAAAATTGTCTAAGCTTCCTAGTTGTTTTAAGTTAGGGTTAATAGGAAGAAATAGTACTGAGGATAAAAGCACAACAAGATTTTTATATTTATATTTTAGCCTTAGTTCCTGATATCACCCAAACAGCACTGAATTCTAGGTCATAATTGGCTGGCATCCTGAAGTTGGTTTTGGCTGACTCTTATTTCACAGGAAAGAGAAAGGTCTAGAAAGTTATATGTGACTTTCCTTATATATGGTCCTTAAGCCTGGGTTGATAAACCAAATATTTTTTCCATTTTGCCAACCTGAAATTTAGAAGTGAACTCTATAGAGGTGGAGATGTTTCTCTGTTATCTCGCTTATAAAGTTTCTTCTAGTCCGAACCTAAGAAATTCTCTTTTCTATGTATCTGCAAAGGGGTAAAAACCCTATTGAAATCCTTGTGAAGGTCCACCAATGATTTTGAGATTCCATTTGAGCACTTAAAAAATTCAAATTTTCCCCCTCCTTCATACTTTTCCAAATGATGTTTTGAGCTACAAGAAATATATGAACTGGGTAAAAATGAAAATATGGATTTCTAGGTGGGTAACTTTTTTTCTAATTATTCCAGTTAATTACATGTGGAAATTTACTTTTCTGCCTAGAAAAAGAATGTTCATCTTGTCCACAGAAAAGAGGAGTTACCATCTTAGGCAGATTAGTCAGGAGAAGCTCAATTGTTTTGCGGTAAAACAACAACAACAAAACTTCAAGACTTATATAGAAACAAAAGATTTTCCCCATAAACCCTAACTTCTCCCTGTAGGTCAGAGGAGATGCTAGTCTGTATTATCTTTGTAGAACAGAGGCTAGAGGAAACCCCATCTTGGGGTCATCAGCAGTTGTGGGACAGAGAGGGGGTTAAAAAGCCAGTGTCTTATGCCATCAACATGAATCAAATTCCCAATCAGGGATAATTAATTATCTGTCAGTTATACAATAAAATTCTCTTAACACATTAATTCGATGCTGGTAGAATTTCCCGAGTCTATTTCTTCAACTTTATATAGAGGAATGAATGGAATGGGAAGTGGGAATGGGAGTGGGAAGCAGATATACATGAACTGGGGTTGGAAAGAAGCTTCTAGAAATGCATTGTACACCAGGTAAATGGGAAAAGACATTTTTGCCTTTAGTGAATTTTATTAGTTTAATTTCTCTGAGGAGAAATCTCTTCTTTGTGACATGTTCTACAGCTGAAAGAGTTTTCCTTCCCACCTCCCGTCCCCCCCTCCCCAAATCACTTGTTACAGACCCATCAGAAAGAAAAGCTCCTTTCACTTATGATGCTAATAGGAGTAATTGTTTTGTGGGTCATCTAGAAAGAGACCTTGAAGCTTTACAACCTAGCCTTTTGGGGAAATGTCTGAAGGTCTGAAATCTGTTTCAACAGACCTCATTTGTTGCTTTTATTTGAGTATAATAATTTGCTTAGATACATATTTTTAAACTTTTAGTATATGAGTAGCAACAAAATGTTTTACACGGGGAAAAACAGAAACTAGCTCAGAATGTCCCCTAAATTAAAAAATAGAGGTTTGTACTTTCCAGAATAATAAGCACTTTTATAGTCTTTCTGCTAAAAATCTACAAAACAGGAGGAAAGGGCAAGAGTTAAAGTCTGCTGATTTACTGTTTAATTATGTCTTTCCCCTTCCCCTTAAAATTTTATAACAGAGCAGGGTTAACATTAACACCCCAACCACAATAAACTAAACATATTTTATTACATATTTTATGTCTGAGATGAAAATGAAGATATAATAGCGAGATAATTTTATACAGTTCTATGATGACTTCTACATAACTAGGGGCAAATCAATTTTGTGTTTTGTGCTCTGAGTTTTTAAATTATCACTAGTGATTTTATTAAAAGCAAACTTTTATTGAGTATCGACAACAGGCATTCAATCACTCAATCATCCCATCATTCAATCCTCACAGCAAACCTACATTTCCAAAGAAGGAATTTGAAAGATGATTTGGTCAAGGTCATCTAATTAGAAGGGGAGCACTTATTTAGATAAATCATACTGGTTATATTTCAATCAAGGTATTAGACTACAGTGACTTTTGAGTAGAGTTCTTTTGCATAAGAAAGGTTTTGGACTGGCAAGGATTCATTTATTCGTAACGAATGCCTGCTCTGCCTAGTCCTGTCTTAGACTGTGGGCATGGAGTTGGATAAGTCTGCAAGGCACACAGGTAAATAAAAGTGAGAGGCTGCATCAGGCAGACTTGGGTTGGGAGTGGCAATCCCACCTTAGAAATGTCGCACCTCATTTGCAAACTGGGAAACTACATGGTACTTTGTGGGTTTGCTTGAAAATTAAATGGGATAGTGGAAGTGAAGTGCTTAGCACAGCACATTGCATTTATGTTTCAGAATATAGTGCTGCCTCCCTGGGCCCTGTGTGGGTCAACGATAGACCCTTAAATGTTGGTTCTGCTAGGCTGAACTCGCCCAGCCCAGGTGTGTAGTGGGCTTCAGCATCCAGGTTTGTATAATTGCACTCTACGACGTTTGCACGATCAGGAAATCACCTCAGGACACGTTTCTTAGAACTATCGCCATAAGCGATGCATGGATACGTGACTTACATACGTGCTCCGTAAGCTTTGATCATTTAAGTTTGAATATTTGATTAGGTTTGATTACTAGTGTAATTTTGTTGCTATAAGCACCACTGGTGACTATTGAGGAGTTCCTGATTAGAGAGCAGAGAAACACACAGTATCTCCGAAGGTGATGAATGCCACGGAAACTAGGGTCAGTGTCTAGTGACCCTCTTGGAGGGGTCTGGAAAGGTCTCACGTAAGAGGTGACCTTTTGACTGAAGGGGGAAGTGGGATAGGCTTCCCCTGGTAGAGGGAGTTAGTGTAGAAAAGTGAGACAGCAAGGCGTGTTTGGAAAACTTCCAGGCACGTCGTGGAGAGGGAAAGAAGAATGGCAAAAACGAACAGAAAACCCGGTAATAAAAGCGTGGGGACTTGAACTAGGAAGGCAGTACGGTGACCCGGGGGGAGGCAGCCTGGGAGATCGCGAGGTGGCGCTGTGGCTCCACGTAAAGGGGAGATTCGGGCGCCCACGGGTCACCTACGAGCCTGAAGGGATCTCCGAACCGCCGGACGCGGCCGTCTTGGCGAATTTGGCACCATCTTCATAAAGTTACCAAATAATGATGGCGATAAAAATAATAAATACATTAGCAAAACCCCCAGAAGCTTTCTCTTTTAGGACACACGGCGTTCATAACGGGAAACTGTCCGCAAGGAACAATTAAGAGCGAGGAACTGTCCAGCAGGGATCAGAGCGAGCGCAGTCCGGGTAATTTGTGCGCCCCAGCGGGAACCCGCTTCACCCGCCTGGAGCCGGTCTTGGCGCTAGCCCTCTGCCTCGCTGTAGATCCCGAGCGCCCTCCGCGGCTCCCTCCACCTGCAGTCAAGTAGCAGCAATTTTTACCCTGCGGCGCTCCATCGTCACCCAGCCTCCTGCCTGCGCCTGTTTTTTGACTGTACTGGAGATTTTTGGAACTTCTTTGTAGGGTTTCACAAGCAGATGTGGACACATGCACTGCGTCTGAGCCCAGGCTCACACACAAGTACACGATGCTCCGTTGCACACATAGGTATTTTTGCACGCGCTCACCCACTCGTATAAACAAGACACGGCTACACGTGGCCCACGCATGCACTATACACAAACACACTTATATTCAACAACTCAAGTACGTGTACACAAGTACCCATGTGCTCCTGTCATTCACCGGTGAACATTCACAGGTCCACATATATGCAGTGATCCTTCGTTCATGCAAACATATTTGCGCACTTACATCACATACATCTCATATCTTGGTAAACAACAATGACTTCTCAGTCGGGAGAGGGTTCGCAAATGTCGAACTAGTTAGGCCACCTCCTTCTGGTCTACTACACTAGTGCCTTTTCCCACTTCTCCCTCTGTAATCAGGTCTGCTTCGCCCTGGTCCTCCAGTTCTTTGCAAGCCCTAGTTTCTTCCAAGCGGGTAACTACTGAAGGGGTGCTAATTTCCAAAGAGAAGAATTCCCTTCTCCCACCCTGGAGATGCCTTCTCCTGAGGGAGCTAAAGCTCTCTCCCGGCCAGACTCCAGTTTCGGGAGTCCAGGGACCGTGAGTGGGGGAAGATCCGGCAGGCTGTAAGGTCTTACCCCGTAGCCTAGAGCCTAGAGATCATTTCAAGCCGTATCCGCCCCTCAGAATAATTTGCTGCTTTTAGCTCTTTGTGGTCACGCCAGGCTATGTGGTCCTCCACCACTAAAGCACATCTGCAGGCACTGGGATTTCTCTCCTCCGATGGGCTCAGGGACAGCCCAGCATTGTAGCGAGTTCGGTCTGTTTCAATTAGGCAACTTTGCGGGCACATGGAGTTGGAAGACCTCAGCTAGGACGGAGAGTAGCGACTGCAAGGAGGTCCCCTAGATGGCACGACCCAGGTAGCCTTAGGCGGCTGCCCAGAGTCTCACGTGGGTGTCTGACTGCGGGAACGCTCCGCTGGTCTGCTCATTAGTTAGGACATTTTAAAACCGACTTTCCTCTTTCCCCCTCAGTTGTCGGCCCTCAGGGCCAACATATGCTCCGGCACCTTAGTAAATGGGACACCTAGGAGCGCCAAAGTTGAAGGGATCTGCGAGCTCTGAGGAGCAAACACCCAGACAATGTGGGAGACATCCCGCTGGTCAGGTGGTGGGGATCCAAAGTGAAAGCACAGGGTTTGACATTTCGTTATCGGTGTGGTCTTGGCCAAGTTGTTTGTGCCAGACTTTTCGGAGTCTGGCACTGGGTGTCCGTTCCTTCACCTGTAAAATAGGGGTGATTTTACCTTCTTGGTCTGTTGTGGGAATTCAGTGCGTTTATACCGGTAAAACCTTAAACAAACGGGATCTATTATTATCTGGGGACCGCCCCAGGGGAAACCCGAGAGTCTGCAGACTCACTCTGGGAAAGGTTTGTTCCAACCCCTTGCCCCAAGCCCTTGCGTAGCCTGGGACCGAGCCCCAACGTGTGCTGTTTGCCTGATCGCTACCTCCTCGACGTCTGTGGGTATCGTTGTGCCTATTTAGGCCTCAGTTTCCTTATTGCACTAAGGGCAAGGATACACTTCCAGGGGGCTGGAAGCGTCGGTCAGACGGGAGGAACAAACGGGCATTCCCGGAAGAACTGGAGCATCGGAAACGGATGCTCCAGAGTCCCAGGAAATGCCCCCTTTTCCTTTGCCGCTGGCCAGAAACGGCTGAGAACAAGAAGGTGGGCAGACGCATTCCCGCTGGAACCCTAGACTGTGGCGCCGCACGTTCGCTGACCGCAGCTGGTGGCGGTTTCTGGAGCAGCGCAGTCGGGGTTTTACTTCACCATCCCAGCGGCACCTGGGATGCGGCTGAACGGACCTTACCGAGCCGCGGCCGTCTCAGATGTTCACTTTCCCAGGGCCCCGGGCGGCCACCCGCTCCCACCCTTGCCCCCGCGAGCCGCACCTGGGCCACCCATCCGGGACCCCGGGCGGCCAATGGACGGCTTCTGAAGGACGGCCTTCGGAGGGATCTTGCGCCGCTGGGCTTCCTCGCCCCCGCTTTTCCTTTCCTTCTTCCCAGCGTGGAGGACTTTTTTGCCCTGGGTTTCACTCTTTGCGGTCTCCGACGAGCGGCCTGAAGGCTGGGGGTGTTTCTGCGGACAGGGACAAGCGGCCCTTTTCCGGGCTCCTTGTCAGGAGAATGTAGATGCAGGGAATTTTCAAGTGACACCTTCCAAGTCTGGCCTCCTGGGGGCAGACGAGCAGAGACGATCCCTCTTTTCCCAGGCGGTCTTCACTAGTCCTAGCGTGACTGTATTTATCTTGTTTCTGCAAGCGTGTGCGCCCGTGTGCGCCCGTGTGTGTGTGTGTGTGTGTGTGTGTGTGTGTAAGCGCGCGCTCCTGCACCCCCAGAAGTTACTGAGGCGACTCATACCCTCCGGGAAAGGGAACTGATTTTTCTGCGCCTTAAAGGTGTTCGGATACTAAGGACAAGAAGCTTTCAAAGTTCTGGGTGAGAGTGGGGGCCAGAGGCTCTTCACTAGGGCCCCAGTTTCCTAGGAGGCCACAAGGACTGGGCAGCCCTGTCAACCGTGTGGAGGGAGGGGGGAAACCTTAATCCGACCAAGCAAGAAGCTGTGAGAAGCTAAGCCGGAGACTCAGCTCCGCGGCGAATATCAAACCTTTCCAAATTCTTCTTCCAGTATAAACTCATTCTGCTCTTGATTTCCCTTATGCATAGGTTCCTTTTTCCCTTCCCTTCCCTACTCCCTTTCTTCTCTACTTTCTTCCTTCTTTTCCCTCTCAACATGATAAAGATTTGAAATCAGGAGGTTCCAATTATCTTTTCATATGATTTCCAGGCAGCAGGAACGATTCTAATCCTGCAAGTCTGAGCAATGCCTGGGAATCTGCACTTCCATGTGATTAGACAAGTGGTCAAGTTTGGACATTATAATTCCATACTATCCTAAAGTCATGTAACGGATTTGCTATAAAGCTTAAGTGATGCTTTACATCTGCCCAAGAGATGTGACTTAGTACATACTCTGTAGCCACCCTGACACATCCCTTGCCTTCTGCAGGTGGTGCTAACTTTAATGAGGGAAACCTGAAGAGTGTTTAAATATTTTTTCAAAGTTTAAAGCTGAAATTGTTCGTTCAGGTTTTCCTTCAAAGTTCTCCTTCAAAGTTTAAAGCTGAAATTGCTAGTTCAGGACAGAGAGGTCTAGGTCTCATACCAGGGCTATATGGGGCCCATTAATACTACATCCTGGCCCTCCTACCTTGAAGGATTTGTTCAGACCAGACAAGGGAAGGGATTGGTTTTGGGAACCTTTTGGGTCCTGGGGGATTAAGCTTGGAGCAATGGGAAATTTTCAGCATGACCAGTTTCAATTGTGCATTTAAACTCTACAAATTTGGAGATGGCCCAGCTCCCCCTTTTTCTTTTCCACAAACTTTACAGTTTCTTCCAGTTCCTCCATCAACTTCTTCTCCAGAACACCTACTGTGTGCCAGAAATCTGACAGAAGCTGTGGGGATCCTTCTGGAGTGACTTGGAAGAGGTGCTATTCATTAGTGTGCCAGGGAGAAAGCACTCAGCATATAGTGGTCCCGATGAAATGGATGAGAGCTGGGCAGACTTTGTGCACCAGCAGTAAAGCTATGTTGGGGAACAGTGGCTGAGCACTCTGGGCCTGAAAGACTTTAATTTAGGAATCAGGAAGTGACTTCCAGTTTCCTGGTCTGCAGAGAGCACAAAGTCTAACTCTTGCCTGTCTTCACTTAACCTGGGCATGTGTGCTTTTCCATCGCTGATCCTGAAAGCTACCCTAAATCAAAGGGCCACGGAAGGCCAGCAGAAAGGGGACCTGGGTTTCTGGCAGAGAATTTCCCCGAAGGAGTCCTTAGCAGAGCTGGCTACAGTCTTGGAGTTCCTTTGAGGGCAATGAAACAGAAGTGCACCGTGTGCTTATTAGAGGTTACAACCTGCTAAAAAATGATGGTGCACATTACCCAGAAACTTCCAGCTATTTCCTTTGCCAGCCACAGCATATATGCTAAAGGTCTGAGGTAGGTCACAGTGCCTGCCTACCTTCTTTCCTTCCTTTCTTCTCCCCCTCCCCCTTCTTCTCACCATCCTATGATCTCTCTTTCTTGACAAATGGCAGGGTTTGAAGTTAGGGAGGGTTAGTTCAAGTTCCCCATTTTAAGAGGAGCAAGGAAGACAGAATTTCTGCACCAAATAACCAACAAATCTTAGAGTTTGTTGTTACTTTGGTACTCTAAACACACACACACACACATGCACACACACACATACACACACGAACCCCATCAACGACACTGGGACGGGATTGGGGAATGACTTCCAGTCAAGGCTTCTGAAATGCACCCTGACAGAGGTTGCGTTCATTCCATCGTTTACCCTTCCCGCGGGCTGCTCCAGAGAAGTAAGCATTCAGAACAGAGCTAAAGCAGCTGCCTCCAGACTGGCGGTCCAGCGAGCAGCACTTCAGAGGCCGGGCTAGGGGCAGCACCCCGGGTCCCCAGTTCCAGAGGGACCAAACAGCTCCTCGCAGGCCGGGACCCAGATTCCACCCACCGCTTCTAGTATGGAGACAGAACGCTCCGAGAACTTCCCAGCCGCGAACGCGCACACCCATTTTCCACCCCACCACCCCCTCCTCAAAGTGAAGAGGTGTGGGCACCTGGGACACGCGTCCTGTTTTTTCTGCCCGGACTCTCCTGTCTCCTCCACTTTTGCCCCGACGTCCCCAGACAGCGGAGCAGGACACAGGCGGCTTAGGCCCCGGGGAAAGCGCAGTCTGAGCGCCCGGAGCGCGCTCCGGGAGCGGCGAGGATGCTAAAGGGACCGCAATGGCCAGCCTGCAGATGCCCGTTCAAATGCCCGAGAAGACTATCCCTCCCCTTCCTCTGTCCCCGCTCTCCGGTCGGATTCAGCCCTGCTCCTCCCCAGCGCAGAAGCCGGTGCTCAGCTACGCTGCGCTCGCCACTTTGCTAGGAACTTTGGCCGGCTCCCCCGCGCCACCCGGAGCGGGATGCTAATGAGGGAGCGTGGCCCCGCGCCGCGAGCCAGCAGGCTCCCGAGCCACGATTGGCTGCGGCCAGGCGGAAGGGTGACGTTATGCAAATGAAGAGGCGGGCCTGAGAGGCGCGGGCTCCGCCTCCTCCCTTTGGGGTTAGTGTGCCCGTGTTTAGCTCTGGGGAGAGTCAAACTGGATTCCATAGGGAAAGCCTGCAAATCACTTCTATTTTAGCAAGGAGAAAACAGAATCTCCTTCCAGCAGGGTCCACCCCTCTCTTTCTCCCTCTCCTCTCTCTCTTTCTCTGTCTTTCCCTCCCCCCCTTTCTCTCTCCCTCTCTCCCCCTTCCCCCCACCCCACTCTCCGTCTCTGGTGTATCTGTCTCCGGCAACCAGCGTCCTCCTCATCTATACGCTCTGAAAGGAAAGAAACATCTTTGGTTGGGAGAGAAGGAGGAAAAAAAAAGAGAGAGAGGAAAAAACTTGCCTGGTTGTGGAAAATGACACTTGAAGTAGCAAAGCCGGCAGCGCGAGTTGAGTCTATTGTTTCTTAAATTGCCATCAGAGCTTTTTTTTTTTTTCTTCCTGCTTCTTCAAGTGAAGGGTACCTCTACAAAAGGAAACTCCGGCCCCTCCTGTC